>CM062271.1:2356922-2361922 GCA_031216635.1 Dissostichus eleginoides | reverse complement strand
TCCACTTACAGTTAAAAATGAAAAAGGGTTTTTTCTTCTGGTTTAGCACTAGCCGCAATGTAAACAATTAAATATGAACAACACCTACATTATAGAATGAAAAAACTGTGTTACAAATTAAAATCCTGCATTCAAACTAGGGCTGCTCGATTATGGCAAAATTCATAATCACGATTATTTCTGGTCAATATTGATAGTTAGTAAAAGTTGACTGTACGCCAGAGACCGGAGGATAAAGACACGGCAACTAAAGCTTCCCTTGTGACGTGTTTATATGGAGTTATTAAACAGACTGCAAGTCACAACACAACCTGGCTGAGGGCTTTTAGGGGTGTTTATGATGTTTCTTGATTATTTTGTATGTTGCATTTTACTGCTGTACATGTTTAAAGCTGCGCTTGTATAAATGATTATAGATGAGGGAACCTGCTAAATATTAAAATATGTGTGTTTTCTAAATACAGTACCAGTCAAAAGTTTGGACACCTTCTCATTCAATGGTTTTTGTTTATTTGAATTTGTTTCTTTGTAGATGAATACTGAAGACATCAAAACTATGAAAGAACACATATGGAATTATCTAGTTAACAAAAAAGTGTGATTTTTATTCTAGATTCATGAGGATGTTAGTGCAATTAATGGCTCACCAACTTTAAATGTTAACACAGAGAGAGAGATCAATAAAACATAAACACAGATACGGTTGAGATTAATCAATAGTCAGTTGCGCAACAACAAATAATAATATTGGAGTACATCACCTTCCTTCAACAGCAACCAATCGCGGAAATGCCCCAACGAGTAGCAGTTTTACACAGGCATATATAGCTACTGTAGTGAACACACACACATTTTCCCCTATGAATGCCATACTTGTATATGTTTCAGATGTCGAAAGGTCACTATCTCATCACGTCTTTAACTAACAAAGACTTAACTGTATTATAACCTGAGGCTCTACCGACTGAGCTATGGAGCCTCTTTGTACTTCCGCTCACCCCTAATAATTACGGGGGAGACGATGGGGCCTCTTCTCTGGAAACTTGACTCAATAAGACACATTTGTCTTAACTAACCATGTGACTAGGCATAAGACTGATATAACAAGACGATGGGGCCTCTCTGACCTGTGTGACCTTAATGAATAAGCGAGAAATACGCTGTAATAAGGAATCTGCCATAACAAGGTCGTCACCTGGAATGGTTTTCCATTAACACGTGGGCCTCGTCAAGAGTCAATTTGTGGAATTACTTGCCTTCTTAATGTGTTTGAGGTAGGGTTAGTGCACAGTGGAGAGCCCTATTTGACTACTGTTGTAATCCATATTATGGCAAGACCCACTCAACTCAGTAAAGAGAAACGACCGTCCATCATCACTTAAGAAATGAAGGCCAGTCGATCCGGAAAATGTCAAGAACTTTGAATGTATCCTCAAGTGCACTCACAAAAACCACCGAACGCTATAATTATTCCATATGTGTTGTTTTATAGTTTTGATGTCTTCAGTATTAATCTACAAAGTAGAACCAATTTAAATAAATAAAAAACTTTGAATGAGAAGATGTGTCCAAACTTTTGACTGCGTGTAATACTAGTGTATATCTCTCTCAAAATATATATTCTGTGTATATATATATATATATATATATATACAGAATATATTATAAATACATGTTGGCAATAATTGATTGATGAGATTTTACATTAATTTATATTAATGTTTGAATTACTTAATGACCTTTGTACTAGTTCCCCTATTCTTTATCAAGTAACATTTTAGATGTGTTTAATTTATTATTGAACATATTTATTCATTGATTTTTGAATGAATTATTCTCCCGCAATTTGAATGAATCCAAAGTGGGTTTTTTATTTGCTTTTTACACATTTAAAAAGAAAAGGTGAATAAATAAGCACATTAAAACTAAATTATTAATGTATGTCACATTTAATCAACTAGTGCCTACATGTCTGGGTAATATTTAAATCGGTACATTAAATGGCATATTATTCAATGTATGTATTTTTATAAATATATTAATTTTGGAAGGTTTGCTCTTCCCTAATAAATTATAATTATTATAATTAAGTACATTTGTCTCATAATACTTACATACTTTTACTTAAATAAGATATGAATGCAGTACTTTCACTTGTAATGGAGTTTAAAGTGTTAATGAAGAGTAAAGGGAACAGACCTGCTCTGTGTATCCGAAGCTGAGGCTGTAAAACAGCGTCCAGTAGTTTCTGGAGTCTCTTGTTCTCCTCTTTGGAAAGAAACAGCTCCTCCTCGAGCTCTGCTATTGTTTGTTCAAACAGAGCAAATATATCTTCAGCAGCAGCAGTGAGTCGCTTCTTCTTCAACGACAGCAGCATTTGGACTTTACCCATGTTTCCTAGATCACCTTTTCCTGCAGACTCCGTTAAACACACCGTTTCTCTCTCCATCAAACTCTCAATCGGACTAGTGTTGCTAACGTGTTTCCAGCTAGCATGCTAAGCTAGCTCCTATAGTCCGAGGTAAACGCTCCAGAAAAAAGAGCACAGAGTCCATTCAGAGGTTTATCCAGACACACAGATGATGGATCAGTAGTGCTGGAGCTCACACACACTTTCTCAGGAACACAGAGAGAGAACCGTAGCGACGAGACGCCACATGCAGGGCTCGAGTTACGTGTGAGCCAATGGGAGCTGAGCTCCCATAAGGAGGGGCTCGAGTTATGTGTGAGCCAATGGGAGCTGGGCTCCCATAAGGAGGGGCTCGAGTTATGTGTGAGCCAATGGGAGCTGAGCTCCCATAAGGAGGGGCTCGAGTTCTGTGTGAGCCAATGGGAGCTGAGCTCCCCTAAGGAGGGGCTGAGCTCCCACGGATGCAGTGACATCATACATCTGTGGGGGTCGCTAATACATTACCAACAACCATTATTCTAATCACAAATAATGCATGTGTCAATGTAATGAGTATTATTTACGTTAACGAGGTAAATAGGCTAAAAGAAAAACAAGTTTTCCAAAAGAACTACGCATTCTCTTGAATGACAATATGCCTGCACAGCACCTCCAAGCAAGGTGCGCAATACATTATTGCGCAATCTATGCCTGTGAGCGTGCTGCGCGAGCAGAGATGGTGTGTTATGTGGTGTGCGTAGTTTAACCTTTTCATATTTAAGTTTGTAGCAAGTAGAGGTCTGCTGCTGTGTGTGTGTGTGTGTGGTGTGTGTGTGTGGTGTGTGTGTGTGTGTGTTTGAGTGTGTGTGAGTGCAGGCGTGCGCGCGCGCACACGTTAGTTTTAAAGACCCCGTAGTGCTCAGTTTATAACTCGAACCCTGATCATCATCATCATTTACCAAAACCCCAATTTTAGAGTCACTATGAAGGCTTCTCAATTCTCTAATTTCCCCTCCTCGACTCCTATCCTCGACTCCTCCTCGTGTCTTAGTCCCGCCCACAGGAGATGCGAGCGGAGGAGCCGAGGAGGGGAGCCGAGGAGAGAGGAGGGGAAGCAGCAGGCGGTTAGAGAAATGAGAACTCCTCTCCTCTGAGCGGTCATTTTAAAGAGACGTCCATTAATGATGACAGGAGGCTCAGCAGCCCTCTGTCTGATGGACAGATGTGTTCATGATGACAGGAGGCACAGCAGCCCTCTGTCTGATGGACAGATGTGTTCATGACGACAGGAGGCACAGCAGCCCTCTGTCTGATGGACTGATGTGTTCATGACGACTTATAGATTTACTTTCATTCATTCACAGTGCGGTATAATGAAACAATAACAGGCTACAGATGCGGACACATACACACATGTATATTTATATATACACAATTTCAGAATCAAACAACTAAAGTATGAGAGCACTCTCATAATAACGTAACACTATCAGAGACTGGATATACCTGGAAGCCTGTTTGCGCCACAGGAAAAAAAAAAAAAAATCCTGTAAGTCATTGACTAAGTTATCTCATTATATTGACTTACTATCTCATTATATTGACTTAATATCTCATTATATTGACTTAATATCTCATTATATTGACTTACTATCTCATTATATTGACTTACTATCTCATTATATTGACTTAGCTATCTCATTATATTGACTTAGTTATCTCATTATATTGACTTACTATCTCATTATATTGACTTAGCTATCTCATTATATTGACTTAGTTATCTCATTATATTGACTTACTATCTCATTATATTGACTTAGCTATCTCATTATATTGACTTACTATCTCATTATATTGACTTAGCTATCTCATTATATTGACTTACTATCTCATTATATTGACTTAATATATATTGACTTAATATCTCATTATATTGACTTAGTTATCTCATTATATTGACTTACTATCTCGTTATATTGACTAAGTTATCTCATTATATTGACTTACTATCTCATTATATTGACTTAGTTATCTCATTATATTGACTTATTATCTCATTATATTGACTTTATCTCATTATATTGACTTTATCTCATTATATTGACTTACTATCTCATTATATTGACTTAATCTCATTATATTGACTTAGCTATCTCATTATATTGACTTAATATCTCATTATATTGACTTAGCTATCTCATTATATTGACTTATATCTCATTATATTGACTTAATTATCTCATTATATTGACTTAATATCTCATTATATTGACTTATTATCTCATATATTGACTTACTATCTCATTATATGACTTATATCTCTATATTGACTTATATCTCATTATATTGACTTACTATCTCATTATATTGACTAGTTATCTCATTATATTGACTTATATCTCATTATATTGACTTAGATATCTCATTATATTGACTTACTATTATATAGACTTATATATTCATATTGACTTAGTATCTCATTATATTGACTTAATATCATTATATTGACAATATCTCATTATTGATTAATAATCTCATGATATTGACTTATATCTCATATATTGACTTAGTTATCTCATTATATTGACTTAGTTATCTCATTATATTG
>CM062271.1:2266922-2351922 GCA_031216635.1 Dissostichus eleginoides | reverse complement strand
TCCCAAATATTTTAGGCCACCGCTCTTCCATGTCAACCCACCAGGGAGTTGAGGGAGGCCACCAGTCCACTCCCCCACTGCTAGGGCCTCACTTTTGGCCCAGTTGACTTTCGCAGAGGAGAGCTTTTGGAAAGTGTCCACTACCTGCCCTAGCTTTAAAACATCCTGTTGATTTTTTATAAAAACAATGATGTCGTCTGCATAGGCCGATAAAATAAAACGTGTATTAAAACCAGGTAAAAACAGGCCCTCATTAAAAGAGCGGATATTGTGTAGCATGGGCTCTATTGCCAGTGTGTACAACATACCTGACATCGAGCAGCCTTGTCTTATCCCCCTGGTCACATTAAAGGGTCTAGACAGACCGCCATTTATCTTAAGCACACTCTCAATGTTCACATACATCACCTTTATTGGCGATGAAGCCCGGGCTGAGGCCGAACCTCTCCAGCACCTTCCACAGGTAACGGTGCTCAACCCGGTCCAAAGCCTTTTCCTGGTCCAATGAAACCAGACCAGTGTCCAAACCCAATGAACCAGAGACTTCCAAAATATCTCGAATTAGTGACACATTGTCAACAATTGACCTGCCGGGCACACAGTAGGTCTGAGTCCGGTCTACCACCTGGTCCATCACCTTCCTCAGCCTGGAGGACAGGGCCCTGGACAGCAGCTTGTAGTCGGTGCACAGCAGAGAGACGGGCCTCCAGTTCTTGATTTCCTGTAAGTCACCTTTTTTCGGAAGGAGGGTTAAAACAGCTCTTCTGCAGCTCAGAGGGAGGAAAGAGTCATTAAAACTTTCATTAAAAAGGTCCATTAGATCCTCTTTTAAAAAGTCCCAAAATGTCTTGTAAAACTCTGGGGGGAGGCCATCTATTCCAGGGGCCTTCCCCCCCTGCATGCTCTTGAGTGCTGCACACAGTTCCTCCTCAGTCAGGGGCCCGTCCAGCTCTTTGTTCGTCTCTTCAGAGACTGTTGGTGGGCCCCTGCAGAACAGATTAAACCCTCCATCATCTTCAGCTGCTGTCCTCCTGCTGACCTCAGAGCGTGGATCAGCCTGCCCTGCCCGCTTCTTCTCTAGACTGAAGAAGTACTTCGTGGGTGAATCCATCATGGAAGCGCTCTGGAATCGGGACCGGACCAGCGCCCCCTGTGCTCTAGAACCCAGCAGGTCTGCCAAAATGGCTTTTTTAGATTTGAGGTCTTCAATGCAACCTGGATTTCCTGTGGACTCTGCAAAGCTCTGCAGTTCCACTATTTCCGTCTCCAGATCTTTCATAGACTTGGTGATGTCACGAGAAACATTGAGAGTGTACTGAAGACAAAGCTGCTTGATGTCGGCTTTCCCACAATCCCACCACTGCTTCAATGAGTTCAAATCCCCCTTCCTTTCTCTAAAACCTTTCCAAAAAAAATAAAACCTCTCTAAAATGTGTATCTAAAAGCAGAGCAGTGTTAAAATGCCAATACGCAGATTTGCTTTTTATGTTGGCAATAAAAACATCACACAATACAAGGGAGTGGTCAGAGAAACCAACAGGCTCTATAGCACACTTTTTAAAAACATTCAAATGGTGCTTAAAACAATAAAACCTGTCTAGCCATTGATAAAAGGTTCTCCCTGTGGACCCATGTGTACTGTCTGTGATGTGTGTTCTCTCCATATGTCTGATAGACTATGTGTTGCTATTAACTGTGTCATGGCTCTTTTGGATGCAGCATGAGGTTCCCTATGGTTCCTATCTAACTCGTCATTCTGTGTGCAGTTAAAATCTCCCCCTAAAATAAAAACTCTTCTGGTTCACACTCACTTAAAACAGCGCTGAGCTCTTTAAAAACTGAACTCTGGCAGGACCTGAATTAGGAGCGTATACGTTGATAAAAAACAGATTAAAAAGCTCATAGCTAGCTCTCACCACCAGCAGTCTGCCCTTTGCTCTTTCTTCCACTGTGTAGGACTTGGGGATAAAGTCTTTAGCAAACAGGACTGCCACTCCTGCACTGGTACTGCTAAGACCACTTAACACCACCTCTCCATCCCACTCCCTCCTCCAGTCCGTCCCGTTTAAAGTGTCGCTGTGCGTTTCTTGTAGCATTGCTACATTTACTTTTTTAATTTTAAAAGCTCATAAACACAAGCCCTCTTCCCCACATCCCTAGCTCCATTGACATTTAAAGTGCAGACTTAAAATCACTCATTAAAAAGGATGTGAGGAGAGACACACCGCTTCAAAACAACAAGTATGTTAAACCCAGCATACTAACTGCCGTACATGTCCTTTTCTTCTTCATCTAAAATCTCTCCCTGTAACTTCCTTTTCAGGGTCTTCAAGCGATAACATTCCTGCTCAGTAAAAAGATGCATCTGTGCTTTAACAGACTGTAAAAACAAGTTCTTGTCATTAAAAAATTCTTCTATTTTTATTCCTCTTTTGTTTTTTGTAGTTTTAAGAAAAGCTTTAATTTGCTGTACTTTAAAAAACGGAGTTTTTATTTGTGAGTCGGTGAGAGGCTGGCTGGCCTCAGCACAGTCCTCTTCCTCCTCGTCCTCCTCATCTTCTTCATCCTCCTCCTCCATTAATTCTTCCTCACTTTCCTCCTCCTCCACCTCCACCTCCACCACCATTTTCTCCTCTTTCTCTCCCTCCGC
The DNA here is from genome assembly GCA_031216635.1 of Dissostichus eleginoides. NCBI lineage: Eukaryota > Metazoa > Chordata > Actinopteri > Perciformes > Nototheniidae > Dissostichus > Dissostichus eleginoides. Next base: position 2,349,272 of record CM062271.1, on the reverse strand, counting down.
ACTCACCGCCACTTTCTTGGCCTGAGAACCATTCTCTTTTTCTTTCTCTTTTCCTTTTCTTTTTTTTGTAAAAACTTGAGCTTCAATTTTCTCCTCACTTGCAGCAGATGCAGAGAGTTCTGCCGTCTCCACTGTTTCTTTAGGGACGACCTTTTGTCCCACATCAACCAAAGGTCACTTTTCCATTCATTTTCCCCTTACTCTTTTTTTCCCCAGAGTTTTCTTTTGCTTAGGGGCTTTGGGGGACCCTCAGCCGCTTTGGGGACCCTCAGCCTTCTTTGGGGAACTCTCAGCTTGCTTTGAGGACTCTCAGCTTGTTTTGAGGAACCCTCACCCTGCTTCGGGGGCCCCTCAGTGGGGTTTCCCGCTGCTGTTGCTTCAGCAGGAGTCTCTTCTGGAGATTTTTCGGTTCTTTATTTTTTTCCCCTCCCCTGATTTTTATTTTTTTCCCCCCCCCTGTTTTTATTTTTTTCCCCCTCCCCTGTTTTTATTTTTTCCCGGACACGCTCCAGTGCCCCTCCTCCGCATCCGAAACACTTGGCAGTCCCCGAGTTTACAAACAAAACATAATTAAAATCATCCATCTTCAAACTTAGCACCAGATTGAGTTCCTCGTCTCTCTTATTGACGATCATGAGGACACTTCTCCTGTGAGACACAACGTGTGTCAGCAGTGGAGATCTGCAGCCCGAGGACAGCTTCCTGATGGAGGACACTATCTTCCCGTGCTTAGACAGCTCTCTCACCAGGAAGTCATCCCGTATGAACGGCGGGATATTCGAGATCATTACCCTAGTAGCAGGGGTGGATACACGGAAATGAAAGTTTCATTAACAACGATCCCGGTCTCCACTACCTGGTTCGCTTTCTCTACCGTGTCCACAAATATCACCACCCCGCCGTTCATCCGAGCCGCAGATCTGATACTGCCGTACCCCACTATGGCCCCCACAGCCAGACTGCACTCCTCCACCGAGCACGGTGTCATCGGAGAAATTTTAAAAACCATGTTTGCGGCTCAGCCGGGCATAATCCATGCCGCAACTGCGTCACAAACACACACACACACAAACACACACCACACACGCCCAAACCACGAGAAAACACCAACAATCAAACGTTTAAACCATGTACACACTACACACAACTTACAACATAAAACAATAAATATGTTAGTAGAAAAACGTGTGAAAAAGTTAGTAACTCACTCACACCACGCTCCTCCGACCGTTCCTCACACACTCACTCAGAGAGAGAGAGAGAGAGAGAGTAGCGATCTGCACAAACTAGATGTCATATGAACGCTGAGAATCCACAGATTCTATTGGTATACGTTTCATCACTGTGCGATCAAAACGCACGGCTGAAGATCGGAAGGTTGTGAGTTCAAATCTCGCCAGGAACACCACCACTAGTGTGCCCTTGAGTAAGGCACTTAGTCCTTAGTTACTCCAGGGAGAATGTCCCTGCAATTGATCATTGTAAGTCGCTTTGGATAAAAGCGTCAGCTAAATGAAATGTAATGTAACAATCCTTGGTTTTCTGCTGAATTATCTAGTCTCCTGCATGAGAGAAACAAGGCCTGGGCAAAGGCTAGGAAATCAGGCTCAGAGGTTGAATGGCTACGCTTTAGGCAGCTAAGGAATAGCTTCACATCACAAATAAAAAGTGCTAAGTCTAAGTATTATCTGTCAGTTACCACAAAGAACCTGAATAATCCTGGAACATTTTGCAAAGCCATAAAAGCGATATCCACCGGTGAAATCCGTAATGAGCTACCTCCGTGCCTTACCACAGCATCTGGCTCTATATCGGACAGGGCTACTATGTTAAATTGTTTTAATGAGCATTTTGTGTCCTGTGGCTCTCTGTTTGATTCTGTCACTAACTCTGCTTCTGTGAACACCACAGTCCGTGACTCTGAACAACGTGGTTTGAAAAACCCTTTCAGTTGTATTCCTTTTACTATTGATGTTGTTCGTGAAGCCTTAACCAAGTTAGATCCTAAGAAACCGGCTGGCCCGGACAACGTAGAACCTTTCTTTTTAAAGATAGCTGCAGATTTTATTGCTCCACCTCTCACTACTCTTTTTAACCTCTCCCTCAGCACAAACACAATTCCAAAAGTATGGAAGTCAGCTTATGTCCTGCCTTTACTAAAAGGAGGGGAAGCCACCTTATTAAATAATTATAGACCTATCTCTAAATGATCAGTTCTGGCCAAGGTTCTTGAACGCCTAGTGAGTGAACAGGTAAAGGAGTTTTTATGTACACATGACATCCTGTCTAAACATCAGTCAGGCTTCAGAAAGCAACATAGCACCATCACTGCGACAATGAAAGTGGTGAATGATATGGCGAGTATTTTAGATAATAAGCAGAGTTGTGCAGCTCTATTTGTTGACCTGTCCAAAGCGTTTGATACCGTCGATCATCGCATCTTGAAGCAGAGGCTAGTCAGTATTGGCATATCCAGCCATGCAGTGGGTGGTTTGTGAACTACCTCTCTGAAAGGTCCCAATGTGTTCACTTTGATGGGCTGTCTTCTGAGTGGTTAAACATTACTAATGGTGTACCACAAGGTTCTGTTTTAGGTCCACTTTTATTTTCCATCTACATCAATAGTTTAGGTGAAAATGTCGATGGAGCAACCTTACATTTTTATGCGGACGATACCGTGATGTACTGTGCAGGTCCCTCCATTAAGGAGGCTGTTGATGAATTAAAGGCTGTTTTTAATATTATTCAGACTCAACTCTCTGAGCTTAAGCTTCTTTTAAATGTGGATAAAACCAAGGTAATGCTCTTTACAAAAGCCAAAAAGACACCAGAGCCTGTTTTAGATAGGTGTTACTACGCAAGGAATAAAACTTGAAGTGGTTACCTGTTACAAATACCTTGGTATCTGGCTTGATGATTGTCTCTCTTTTAAACTTCATGTCAATAACCTGCTTAAAAAACTGGGGGTGAGGCTAGGTTTCTTTTACAGGAACAAGTCCTGCTTCTCGCTTGAGGCCAGGAAAAGGCTCTGTGACCTTTTGACCTGTGCTGGACTATGGGGATCTGATTTATATGAATGCACCTGCCCATTACCTGATCGAGTTAGATGCTGCGTATCACAGTGCACTGAGATTTGTGACAAACTGTAAAGTATTAACCCATCACTGTACCCTGTATGCAAGGGCTGGTTTGCCTTCGCTAACTGTACGGAGGCTCAGTCACTGGTACATTTTTATATACAAAGCCATGTTAGGGAAACTTCCATCCTACATCTGCTCCCTGATCTCACGGCGAATTGTAAGAGGCTACTGCCTGAGATCGCATGCTGTGGTTTTATTAAATGAGCCAGCTGCTAGGACTGTCTTAGGGAAGATAGCTTTTAGATGCGCAGCTCCTCTGTCTTGGAACAGTCTGCAATTGAAATGGAAACTGAGCAATCTGGTGCCACTAAATGTTTTTAAAGCTCGGTTGGATGCTACTCAATCGGATGCTGTTGGTACCTGTTCATGTGGATAGTTATGTAAATTGTAATCCCTGTATTGATGCTGTATGATGTCCTTTTTGTTGTTCTGTTTTATGTTTTTATGTTTCATGTGGAACCTACTTGAGCAGGTCTCCCTTGAAAAAGAGATCAATGATCTCAATGGGATACACCTGGATAAATAAAGGATTGAAATTAAAATTACATGTAACGGCATTAGGTCATCAGGATACAAAATAGACAAATGTATTCCCTTACAGTTACAGAAGCAAAAACACTCCGATAACAGGTACATTTATTTCAAACAGGGCTCATTAACAGGATAGCAATGATACAAAACATTTAGAAATAAAGAACAATACATCAAATCATCCTATATCTCTATATGGAAACTTGGAGCCCTCAATCCAAATAAAATGGTTCATCAACAGTCAGTGGTTAACGTATAAATCAGAATGACAAAAACATTAAACATATTGTCCACTTGTGTTGATAAAGATGGAGTTCATTTAAGTCTTATATGGATGTTGTACAACAATGTTAATTCAGTCAGACACATTTCTCTCATGTGTGAACTGTCATAAGACTTATTCATTGTCCTCTCCATCAGCTTCTGTTTCCATGTGTTCAGCTGAGCTGCTGATTGGAGGCTCTGCCTCTCCGTTATCCTCAGTTTGAATTTCATTAAGCTGTGAGGACTGACGACCAACACACTTGTGCCTTTTGAAATGACCACGCCATTTAGATATTTTGTCACAAACATTGCAGCTGTATATTTCCTCTACTGTGTGGACTCTCATGTGTGTCTTTAAACCTCCACTCTGTGAAAAAGCTTTCTCACAAATTGAGCATTTGAATGGTTTCTCTCCTGTGTGGACTCTCATGTGTGTCTTTAAAGTCATATTCAGTGAAAAAGCTTTCTCACAAACTGAGCATTTGAATGGTTTCTCTCCTGTGTGGACTCTCATGTGTGTCTTTAAAGTCATATTCAGTGAAAAAGCTTTCTCACAAACTGAGCATTTGAATGGTTTCTCTCCTGTGTGGACTCTCATGTGTGTCTTTAAACTTCCACTCTGTGAAAAAGCTTTCTTACAGACTGAGCAGCTGATTGCTTTCTCTCCTGTGTGGATTCTCATGTGTCGATTTAGATCTCTTCTATATCTAAAAGCTTTCTTACAGACTGAGCAGCTGAATGGTTTCTTTTCAGCACTACGTCGTGGATCACTGACAGATTCTTGTCTATTTTTCAGTGAGTTTGAGCCTGAGGCAGGTTCTCTGGTCTCCTTCCAATCAGCACTGTGTTCAGCGTCAGGTTCAGAAGAGTCATCAGTGTCTTCAGAAGAGTCTTCAGTGTCGTCCTCAGTCTTTGGTTGTAAACTGCTCTCTGGATCGGAGTTCCTGGCTGGTTCTGGTCCTCGACAGTCATCTCCATCAGCTTCTGTTTCCATGTGTTCAGCTGAGCTGCTGATTGGAGGCTCTGCCTCTCCGTTATCCTCAGTTTGAATTTCATTAAGCTGTGAGGACTGACGACCAACACACTTGTGCCTTTTGAAATGACCATGCCATTGAAATGTTTTGTCACAAACATTGCAGCTGTATATTTCCTCTCCTGTGTGGATTCTCATGTGTGTCTTTAAACTTCCACTCTGTGAAAAAGCTTTCTCACAAACTGAGCAGCGAAAGGGTTTCTCTCCTGTGTGGATTCTCATGTGTCGATTTAGATCTTTTCTATATCTAAAAGCTTTCTTACAAACTGAGCAGCTGCGTGCTTTCTCTCCTGTGTGGAATATCATGTGTGTCTTTAAATGTATATTCTGTGAAAAAGCTTTCTCACAAACTGAGCAGCGAAAGGGTTTCTCTCCTGTGTGGATTCTCATGTGTCGATTTAGATCTCTTCTATATCTAAAAGCTTTCTTACAGACTGAGCAGCGAAAGGGTTTCTCTCCTGTGTGGATTCTCATGTGTGTCTTTAAATGTTCACCCCGTGAAAAAGCTTTCTCACAAACTGAGCAGCGAAAGGGTTTCTCTCCTGTGTGGATTCTCATGTCGATTTAGATCTCTTCTATATCTAAAAGCTTTCTTACAGACTGAGCAGCTGAATGGTTTCTTTTCAGCACTACGTCGTGGATCACTGACAGATTCTTGTCTATTTTTCAGTGAGTTTGAGCCTGAGGCAGGTTCTCTGGTCTCCTTCCAATCAGCACTGTGTTCAGCGTCAGGTTCAGAAGAGTCTTCAGTGTCTTCAGAAGAGTCTTCAGTGTCAGGTTCAGAAGAGTCATCAGTGTCTTCAGAAGAGTCTTCAGTGTCGTCCTCAGTCTTTGGTTGTAAACTGCTCTCTGGATCTGAGTTCCTGGCTGGTTCTGGTCCTCGACAGTCATCTCCATCAGCTTCTGTTTCCATGTGTTCAGTTTGTCTTTGATGAGGCTGGGAGGACTGAGGTTTCTCTTCATCATCTTCACTCTTCACAGGGTCAGGAGTGAAAGTGGACTTGGTGATATCAGCCTCCTCCAGCTCCTGAAGCTGCTCTCCCTCCCTCCTGATCCCGAGTTCCTCCTGTTCCTGCTTAATGTGTGGGGGGGGCTCTGGGTCCTCCTGGTCCAGACTGGTGCTCCACTCCTGCTGGTCAGGGAGAGGCTCTTCTTTAACCACCACCAGCTGCTGGACATCTGCAGGAAACAGGAAACACACTGTTGTATCAGTCTTGGACCTAGTCAATATAATTAGGTCTGTTATTGAATTACAGTTTCCAGAGAAGAGAGGCCCATCGTCTCTTCCGCAATTATTAGGGGTGAGCGGAAGTGCAAAGAGGCCCTCCTCAGGATAATACAGTTAAGTCTTGTTAGATAGGTGGTTCATATCCTGACAGGGTATGAATTACACCTCAAGAGGTCATGAGATAATGACCTTTCCACATCTGGAACATATGTGGGTGTGTTGGCTAATGTAAGGGAAATTGTGTGTGCGTTCATTACAGCTGCTATATATGATGTGAAAGACTTGTACTCGTTGGAGAATTACCACTATTGACTGCTTGAGTGCAAGGTAATGTTTCCTCATTATTATTGATTGTTGTACAACGAAATAATAAGGATGTATAACGCAAGACCATGGGCGTCGCCTGGGGTAGGCATCCAGGGTTTTAGCCCCGGATGTTTTTTCTTTAGCCCCGGACAAATTCTCCCTCAATAATATAATACATTAACCGTACTTTACCTAGAGGACTGAAGAATTTGTAATTTCCCGTGTTCAGTGAATGCAACAGAGGCAAGACACCACCAGACCAATCAGAGAGTTGCAGGGAAATAAACGGGTTTTATTGGCTGACAGTAACATACCTTTGCTCTGTGACAGTGTTTAAACTTTAAACTGTCAGCAGAGTTTCTGAGAAAGCACATGTAGTCTTTGATATTGATATTCCCGAAACTGTGACACAGAAGAAGAAGCGTAGAAACATGGAAGACTTTGTAGTCGAGGCATCATGTGGAGCTATCCTAAATTACATTTAAGACATACAACTGCAACGAAAGTAACAAAAAAACAATGTAATATCCTTTTCAGTTTCACAGAACACAAATTGGGTTATTTACATAATATGTTTACAGTACTGTCTATTGTTATTTTGTATTATTCTTTGCGGAATTTGGCCGTGTAAAATGTCCTCTTGGGTTGCTGCAGCCAATGCGTGACGTCATTGGTAAGCGCAACGAACCCCGAACAGATTCTGGTACCTACACTGCCACTGTGGGCTAAGCCCCGAATGTTTCCAGGTCCAGACGACGCCCCTGCGCAAGACACATTGAGAGCATCATTGCGAAAGGGAATGCAGCAAAATAATCTTTTTTTTCCGATTACGTTGTTTTCATAATCGTTGCAAGCCAAAATCGTAATAGAGATTAAAATACGATTAATTGCACAGCCCTAATTCAAACCTTATCTAAGTAAAAGTATGCAAGTATTATCAGAACATTTTACGGCTCCCTCTTATGTCACAGTCATGATGGCGCAGTAAAATGTTCCCTGTCAGTGTTTCATTTATGATGTTTCTTGATTATTTTGTATGTTGCATTTTACTGCTGTACATGTTTAAAGTTGCGCTTGTATAAATGATTATAGATGAGGGAACCTGCTAAATATTAAAATATCTGTGTTTTTTATATACAGTACCAGTCAAAAGTTTGGACACCTTCTCATTCAATGGTTTTTGTTTATTTGAATTTGTTTCTTTGTAGATGAATACTGAAGACATCAAAACTATGAAAGAACACATATGGAATTATCTAGTTAACAAAAAAGTGTGATTTTTATTCTAGATTCTTCAAAGCAGCCCCCTTTTGCCTTGATGACAGCTCGGCACACTCTGGGCTTCTCTCAGTCAGCTTCATGAGGATGTTAGTGCAATTAATGGCTCACCAACTTTAAATGTTAACACAGAGAGAGAGATCAATAAAACATAAACACAGATATGGTTGAGATTAATCAATATTCAGTTGCGCAACAACAAATAATAATATTGGAGTACATCACCTTGCCTCAACAGCAACCAATCGCGGAAATGCCCCAACGAGTAGCAGTTTTACACAGGCATATATAGCTACTGTAATGAACACACACATTTTCCCCTATGAATGCCATACTTGTATATGTTTCAGATGTCGAAAGGTCACTATCTCATCACGTCTTTAACTAACAAAGACTTAACTGTATTATAACCTGAGGCTCTACCGACTGAGCTATGAGCCTCTTTGTACTTCCGCTCACCCCTAATAATTACGGGGGAGACGATGGGGCCTCTTCTCTGGAAACTTAAAGGTCAGGTAGGACATTTTGGAGAAACCAGCTCGAGTGCGCTAGAATTTGAAAATACACAGCCGGAAAAAATCTGCCACTTCCTTCAGACTTCCTCACAGAGCCCCTCCTCCAACACACGAATGCACACATGACCAATGAGGGCACGAGATAAGTTTGTGCACAGAAGGAAGGCTGACAGGCAGGTAGGCCATCCAGTTATTTTAGCCGGGCCGGCTAAAATGATTGGTCGTGCTTTTTACAGTACTACGGCTTCCACAGATTACATTTTTTTATGGATTTTTTGTCAAAGCACTTAAGATATTCATTGCTATCGGGATGTTAAGAGCATTCCATGGAATCTAACAAAAAGTGTATCTCGAGCCGGTTTCCTCAAACTTACCTACCCCACCTTTAACTCAATAACACATTTGTCTTAACTAACCATGTGACTAGGCATAAGACTGATATAGCAAGACGATGGGGCCTCTCTGACCTGTGTGACCTTAATGAATAAGCGAGAAATACGCTGTAATAAGGAATCTGCCATAACAAGGTCGTCACCTGGAATGGTTTTCCATTAACACGTGGGCCTCGTCAAGAGTCAATTTGTGGAATTACTTGCCTTCTTAATGTGTTTGAGGTAGGGTTAGTGCACAGTGGAGAGCCCTATTTGACTACTGTTGTAATCCATATTATGGCAAGACCCACTCAACTCAGTAAAGAGAAACGACCGTCCATCATCACTTTAAGAAATGAAGGCCAGTCGATCCGGAAAATGTCAAGAACTTTGAATGTATCCTCAAGTGCACTCACAAAAACCACCGAACGCTATAATCAACACATTCTCACTCCCAACTCGGCCTATATTGACGTTATGTCAGGGTCCCTGTCGTCACTTTCCAACACAAGGGGGGGCCCTTTAGCGTCGAGTTTCAACTATCAGGGAGTCCCATTGACTTGCGTAGAGCTCCCTGAACGTTGGTAATAGACGAGTTGGGATCGCGGCGAAATGCTCTCCGCAGATCCATTCTCACAGCGTTTATCTACCTTTTTCTAACTCAATATCAAGCCACACTTATTGTGTTTACTTCTTTATTTTAATTGAATAATGTCGGACTTTTGTTGCCGTCAGTTATGGGGAGAGTAGGGGCTCAGAAAACTGACATCTGTGTTTTTTCCTTCTAATTTTGTATTATTTTCTAAACCACACACTGTTATTCACTCAACAATAAGACACAATTATCCTTGTGTTTGTTTATTTGTTTGATTGTATAATGTCAGACATTTGGAGTCCGTCAGGACCGAGGGTTAACCCCCGGACCCCCCTAGAGCAGGGGTTCTCAAACTTTTTGTTTATGCGGACCACTATTTATTATCAAGGATTTTCGCGGACCACCTCATATGCAAACCGTAAAAATAAGTACATATATAAACGTAGTGTTAAAACAGTGTGTTTTTTATAGTTAATTATAGACAATCAAAAGTAAATTGAAGCCTATTTGATACTTTTGTGACCGGTGTCTGTCTGCGTTGTGTATGTGTCTCAAAGAGGACGGCGGACGGTATTTTAATTAAGTCATCCCAAACAATGCCACAAGTGCGCACGCGCGCAGTGCACTCACAAAACGGGCAGACAGGTCTACAAAAAACTACCGGTATGCTCTTACTTTAGTTACTTTACTGCAAAAAGCAGACGGCGCTGTGCTGACTGACACACACACACACACACACACACACACACACACACACACACACACACACACACACACACACACACACACACACACACACACACACACACACACACACACACACACACACACACACACACACACACACACACACACACACACACACACACACACACACAACACACACACACACACACACACACACACACACACACACACACACACACACACACACACACACACACACACAATGTATAGGCCTAAGTTGCATAAAGGCTTTAGCTACAGTATTGCAACTAAGCAGACAGCGCTGCTTCTCTCTCTCTCTCTTCAAAATCTATTTAAATCTCAAAACAAACAAAAAACAAATTAACTTATTAAATAAACGAAACGAAAAATATAGCCTACTCAGGGGTGGATCTATAAAAATATTCATGGGGTGGCAAGAGGGTGGCAGGAGATTTTGAGGGGTAGAATCCCCTGGCAGAAGTATATGCTGATTTAATCGCAGTCATATCAATCAATGTTAACTTGGAAAGCCACAATATTGTTCGCCAATCATATTTCCACGCTCGCGCCAGGGCCGGGGGAGGGGTTACAAGGCTCGTGTCTTGTGGTGCATTCACTTGCACTCGGACATTTGAGATTTTCTCTCACAAATGTCCGATGAGCCCAACGACCACTACCCCACTGCCTGATATCATTAGAAAGCTAGGAATCTCCTCTTTCCAACAGTGTATACAACTCAAAATGTGTCTTCGGGTCCCCGAAAATCCTTGATAATAAAAAGTGCATTTTATTTAGCTTTTTTCCACGGACCACCTGCAGTACCCTCGCGGACCACCAGTGGTCCGCGGACCACAGTTTGAGAACCGCTGCCCTAGAGGACGTGACGTCCACCCCTAATATGTTCATACAATACTGAATACATTTGAAACCTTCTTAATGTATATAACCAACATGTCAATACGTTTCAATTTTTGTAGTGTATTGGTCTTTTGTAGAGATTTTTCATTTATTCTATTATGTATTTCTTGGCGGGGCGGGGGGGGCACCAAATCATAATCTCGCCTAGGGCACCAAAATGTCTAGGGCCGGCCCTGGTCTAAAGTGTTATTAATGTGATAATAAAGTGTTACTGAAGAGTTTAAAGTGTTAATAAAGAGTAAAGGGAACATACCTGCTCTGTGTATCCGAAGCTGAGGCTGTAAAACAGCGTCCAGTAGTTTCTGGAGTCTCTTGTTCTCCTCTTTGGAAAGAAACAGCTCCTCCTCGAGCTCTGCTATTGTTTGTTCAAACAGAGCAAATATATCTTCAGCAGCAGCAGTGATTCGCTGCTTCCTCAACGACAGCAGCATTTGGACTTTACTCATGTTTCCTAGATCACCTTTTCCTGCAGACTCCGTTAAACACACCGTTTCTCTCTCCATCAAACTCTCAATCTGACTAGTGTTGCTAACGTGTTTCCAGCTAGCATGCTAAGCTAGCTCCTATAGTCCGAGGTAAACGCTCCAGAAAAAAGAGCACAGAGTCCATTCAGAGGTTTATCCAGACACACAGATGATGGATCAGTAGTGCTGGAGCTCACACACACTTTCTCAGGAACACAGAGAGAGAACCGTAGCGACGAGACGCCACGTGCAGGGCTCGAGTTATGTGTGAGCCAAAGGGAGCTGAGCTCCCATAAGGAGGGGCTCGAGTTATGTGTGAGCCAATGGGAGCTGAGCTCCCATAAGGTGGGGCTCGAGTTATGTGTGAGCCAATGGGAGCTGAGCACCCCTAAGGAGGGTCTGAGCTCCCACGGATGCAGTGACATCATACATCTGTGGGGGTCGCTAATACATTACCAACAACCATTATTTTAATCACAAATAATGCATGTGTCAATGTAATGAGTATTATTTACGTTAACGAGGTAAATAGGCTAAAAGAAAAACATGTTTTCCAAAAGAACTAAGCATTCTCTTGAATGACAATATGCCTGCACAGCACCTCCAAGCAAGGTGCGCAATACATTATTGCGCAATCTATGCCTGTGAGCGTGCTGCGCGAGCAGAGATGATGTGTTATGTGGTGTGCGTAGTTTAACCTTTTCATATTTAGGTTTGTAGCAAGTAGAGGGCTGCTGCTGTGTGTGTGTGTGTGTGTGTGTGTGTGTGTGTGTGTGTGTGTGTGTGTGCGTGCGTGTGTGTGTGCGCGTGTCGTGTGTGTGTGTGTGTTTGAGTGCGTGTGCGTGCACGCGCGCGCACGCACACGTTAGTTTTAAAGACCCCCATAGAGCTCAGTTTCTAACTCGAACCCTGACCATCATCATTTACCAAAACCCCCCCAGATAGCAAAATACATTAATTCAACATTGGATTTTGGTTAAATTGGTTATTTTTGGTTGAGGTTGAAAATCAATGTTGATTCGATGTGTTATTACAGATACCATTTCAACGTTTGAAAAAATGTTGTTGAATCAATTTAATATAGATGCCGGTTTTTCAACTTTGAAATTCCCTACAATGAATTTACATTGTTTCAACGTGTGGCGCTCCCCTCTCGGGCGAGACCAGGATGTATAATAAGAACTGGATACAAACGTCACAGATTAGCCGTGATGCCTGGCTGGCAGAGCAGAAGTACCCGTATGCGCGCTCATAGAGGATGCGCAGTTGAGTTGCCCCTTAAGGCATAATGTTTTTAATAAGGGCTATACAAATGTTCATACTGGGTAGTTTATTTGGTTAAAAAAAGATTATCCAACGATTTACAGACCACTCTTTCCCAATGTTAGTCATTATAAGGCACTTTCACACTTTCACACTTCTAAAAAAAAGCCTGAAGCCAGTCCCCAACTCCGGGGACTTCCGGCCGGGGACTTCGGGGGCAGTATACGCCGTGAAGTTGTTTGCGGCCTGCCAGTAAACCCAAAGCAGAAGAAGAAGAAGTGACGTCAGCGGCTCCCTCAGGGACTTATTCCGGTGTGAACGCGATTTACTAGATAGTTCCAGGAAATAAAAGTTCCGGGGAAAAGTTCGGGGAACTATTCCTGGGAAAAGTACTTGGTGTTTTTTTTTTTTAATTTTTAAAAAATGTTATTGAACATTTTTAAACATTGTTGGATCGAAGCACCCTTCAGTGGTTGAAGGTTCGAGCCCGCTCCGCGCCGTTCGTTTAATGAGTGGTCTGCTATAAAAAGGAAGGGCTCAGACACAGAGATATGAGGTTTAACAATAAGCTGATTTAATGGTAAAAACAACAGTACAATATAACGAAGTACTTCGGGCCTTGGTTTTTACTACCGTGCGATGTACGTATCAGACAGTCAGACAGAACAGAGGCCCCGAGTGTACAGAATTCATAATATTTATGCCCACAAACGGAGAGGTGTGGGAGGAGTTGTGTCGGTTGCTCCTCCCTAGGTGTTCATCCATTGGTGGACTCACTCCTGGGCGAATCAGAGTGAGTCAGCCATTGACGAGCTCTAAACAGCGAATCAGAGTGAGTCAGCCATTGACGAGGTCTAAACAGCGAATCAGAGTGAGTCAGCCATAGGTGTGGGAAGTTTGGATCTCCTGCGCCGCCGATCAGTCCCAGGTCATCTTTTATGGCAGCCATAAAATAAACAATTCTGGGTCGCACGGGGGTGAGGTACCAATCCTTATCTTCGTTTATCCTCAGCACCTGGCCGTACCACTCCGCATCCCAATCTTTCTCTCAGTACAATCTCTGCATAGACTCAATGGTGTCAGTTTTATTACCTTTCTCCTGCAACGCCCCCATGCTCCTATCCGGCCCATTAAAAACCCGGGGGGGCCGACTGGATCCTCTACATTCCTAAGTCAACGCACACACAATTGACCACAGCAAACAAAGGAAAATAAGAACACTTGGTCTAGTTTCATAAGTATAAATTTTACATAGACAAAGTTATAATTATTGAAACAGGTTATATAGGATATACAGGTTACTTTAACATATAATCACTCACACACTCTCTCTCTCTATCTCTCCCTCCCTCTCTCTCCCTCTCTCTCTCTCCCTCCCTCTCTCTCTCTCTCTCTCTCTCCCTCTCTCCCTCTCTCCCTCTCTCCCTCTCTCTCTCTCTCTTTCACACACACACACACACTCACTCAATCACACACACATTCTCTCTCTCTCTCTCTCTCCTCTCCCTCTCTCCCTCTCTCTTCTCCCTCTCCCTCTCTCTCTCTCCCTCTCTCTCTCCCTCTCTCCCTCTCTCTCCCTCTCTCACACACACACACTCACTCAATCTCTCTCAAACACACACACATAATCACTCACTCACACAGTCTCTCTCTCTCTCTCACACACACACACTCAATCTCTCTCAAGCACACACACACACACACAATCACTCACACACTCACTCTCTCTCCCTCTCACACACACTAGACCAGGGGTCTCCAACACGTCGATCGCGAGCTACCGGTAGCTCGCGATCAGCTTTTCAGTAGCTCTCCTATAGACTGTGTAAAAAAAATCCGACGACAATAAATGCACCTGAATCAGTCCGTGTCGCTGCGGCTCAGACACACATGGATTTATGTTATAGAAAATGCTCGCGTTAGCACCATGTCAGGTTTTTGGTGGATTTAATCCAGTCTTGGATTGCAGAGTATGAATGTCCTCTTGCTATTTTCAGTTGATAAATACGTGTGTAAAGTGTGTGAAGGCAGGAGGAAAGCTTCCGCGATCACCGTCTCCTCTGTTCCTCCAAACCCCGCCCCCTCCCTGAAGATAATGAGTGACAGGCTGATAGTGACCTGATAGAAACTTTATTATTCACTTAATCATTGATTGAGATATGATGAAGCTAACTTAATCACTGATTAAGATATTATGAAGCTAACTTAATCTCATACATTCATGGGATTTATGCAACAGTAAGAAAGAGAATGTAAGGGTGCACCCACATGCACTATTTTAGTTTTTATAATGCTGTTGTAAATACTCCTGTTGTCTGCTGTGTTCAGACTCAAGTCATGTTAGTGATGCCACATTCAGGACATTCAGTGTCCTTTTTTTAACAGAAGACCGTTGCTAGAAGCTGCAGCTAGACTGCAGAAGCATTAGTTTTTAGTTTTTGAGGATGGAACAATTTCACACACAGATATAGGGAGGCTAGACCTATACAATTGATTTATTATGGTTTATAATTTAATTTCAAGACGAAGAAGAAGAAAAAGATGGCTGAACTGTTCAGTGTCAATCCTGTGGAGATGGAGGTTATAAATCTCCAAAATCATGTTCAGCTTAAGTCTCAGCAAAACTCACAACATTTCTGGAGCCTTGTAGACCCAGAAAACTATAAGAACATTCACCAAGCAGCACTGGAAAGGTCTGCTTGATTTGGTTCTACAGACCTTTGTGAAGCAGCTTTTTCTGACATGAATGAAATCTAAATACAGAACAAGACTGACTGATGAACATTTAAATAACTCTATTAGAGTGAACCTAAGTGGGTCCAGCAGACCCCTCTATGGTGGACTCCATGCAGCGCCAGTCCTCTCACTGACTGTGAAAAAGAGTGAATGCACTTATTTTACACATGTGCCATAAGGCGATTTATTTACTTTGTGGGCCATAATAAGAAGTGAAAAAATTATCTTTTTTTCTTGGACATTTATGTGAATTTTCAGTGATGTACTCACTATGTGGGCCATAATAATATGTGAGAAATTGTCGGTTTCTTGGACCTTGATGTGAAGTTAAGATTTTTGATAAGCTTTAGGTATTGCAATTTCACACGTGTACAAAAGTATAGCTTAATTCAACTGATGAGTGCTATGTGAATAAATGTAAGTGATGTGATGCAAGTAGCTCTTGGCCACTTTCATTTTTTCAAAGTAGCTCTCAGATGAAGAAAGGTTGGAGACCCCTGCACTAGACTGTGCAGAGACTTAGAGTATACAAAGAGAGTACTGCCAGGTACGAAGATAAAGATTGGTATGTTCACCCCCATGTTGACCCCATGAATTGTTTACCCCATGGCTGCCATGAAGACGGCCTGGGACTTATCAGCGGGCGCAGTAGATCCAAACCTCCCACGCTCTGTACGGGAGTGGAAGACGGTCTCCAGGGCAGCAATGGCTGACTCACTCTGATTCGCTCTCAAACTTTTTCTGTCAGGCCCTCCCTTTGGAGAAAAAAAAAGTCGGGCCCCCCAACACAAATAGTCCTGTAATGGGCCAAGTTAACATTTATTAAATTACATCAATATGAACGTGAGCATTCCTAATACAATTGTGCAATCCCTTTGCTAGAACAATAAGTTATAATACTTTGCCACTTTGCAAAGAAAATGCTGATATTTGGCCAAAAAGTGTGTCTTATCACAGGTGGCTGCAATGAGCCTGTGTGGCTCTGCACATCTCTTCAAAACGGGGTTGCAGGCTCAGTGGCGGCGCCAGAGATTTCTTTTGGGGGTGCTGTGGGGTAGCTTGACGTTTCATAGAGGGTGCTCAAACATTTAGGGTTTCCCATTAATGTACCGGGCGCTACAGTGGAATGTTCTACTGCAACACTCCCCACGCACACACAGTGTACCCACGACTGTTACAATGGAGGCTTGATAATCAGCTCACGGCATATAGGTGTAAGCAGGGGTAAAGTGCTGTTTTTATAGGTGGTGTGTGGACCTCACATAGGGGGGTCCGGGGACATGCTCCCCCGGGAAGATTTGTTTTTTAATATTGAAGTTAAATGCATCAATCTGGTGCACTTTGAGAGCAACATGA
Source organism: Dissostichus eleginoides (assembly GCA_031216635.1). Lineage (NCBI taxonomy): Eukaryota > Metazoa > Chordata > Actinopteri > Perciformes > Nototheniidae > Dissostichus > Dissostichus eleginoides. The sequence goes on along the minus strand of CM062271.1, from coordinate 2,332,566 downwards.
AGAGATCTATGAATACATCTCTCAACACCCAGAGGAAACAGAACTGGAAACAGGTTTACTTTTTCTTTATGGATATTTTACAAATCACTCCCCTTTTAAACTTTATTCTTGTTTTACTGTCATATAGTATTTCAAACCTGTTTTTCATTTATTCTCTTATTTTTTTATAACTATAATGATCATATAAACGTGTGCCTCGGAAATAATTGTTTACATTAATCGTGACCAAAACGTTTGGGACCCACTGAGATAACTTGGACTAAAGTGAACTATCTAAACACTGAGAGAGTCCTTTAGTTCACTGAGCCTCTCAGTCTGTCAGGAGAGAGTCCTTTAGTTCACTGAGCCTCTCAGTCTGTCAGGAGAGAGTCCTTTAGTTCACTGAGCCTCTCAGTCTGTCAGGAGAGAGTCCTTTAGTTCACTGAGCCTCTCAGTCTGACAGGAGAGAGTCCTTTAGTTCACTGAGCCTCTCAGTCTGTAAGGAGAGAGTCCTTTAGCTCACTGAGCCTCTCAGTCTGTCAGGAGAGAGTCCTTTAGCTCACTGAGCCTCTCAGTCTGTCAGGAGAGAGTCCTTTAGCTCACTGAGCCTCTCAGTCTGTCAGGAGAGAGTCCTTTAGCTCACTGAGCCTCTCAGTCTGTCAGGAGAGAGTCCTTTAGTTCACTGAGCCTCTCAGTCTGTCAGGAGAGAGTCCTTTAGTTCACTGAGCCTCTCAGTCTGTAAGGAGAGAGTCCTTTAGTTCACTGAGCCTCTCAGTCTGTCAGGAGAGGACTCTCCTCCACCTTGTTGTTGAAAGAACTCCTTATATCCGTTAGCGTAGCTCGCTAGCACCAGAAGCTAACAACAACGATCTCCGGTACCGGTGCGCGCTCTCTCTCTCTCGCTTGCGCACGCACACAAAATGGCTCGTTCCACACACACACAGAGCCGAGCTTGAATGAAACACAGAGACCCAGACTTAATAGAACTGTATCATATATTTTCGAATCAATAATTTTTCAAATTATGATTTTTTTTAATAACAATTTTTCCTCCTGGTCTCTCGCGCCCCCCTGTCATTCCCCTGCGCCCCCCACTTTGATAAACACTGCTTTAGTTTGAATGTGTGTTTGGTGGCGTGATCATTATTATTTAGAGTCATTGCGTGCCTATTGATTTGAACACGATCCGTGTATCCATCATTTCCTGGTCTTCTCTAAAGAAGAGGGACCAATGAAAACGTTGTCATGTTGCCGTTGTTCAGCATGGAAACATTCATTAGCTAACAATGACATTATTGTTCTATTAATATAAAGGGAGGTCAGGTACTCTTTAAAACAGCTGCTAGTTATGGGTACTTTTTACTGAAGTACATTTCAAAGCCTCTTTACTTTCACTTGAGTAAAGAAGTTTAGTCAGTACTTCTACTTCTACCAGAGTATTTTTAAACGAGTATCTGTACTTCTACTTGAGTAAAGGATGTGTGTACTTTTGCCATCTCTGCTAACGGAAAATACTAATATAGGAAAAAGGGAAAATAAATTAACATAATACAGCTTGCCATGTTAACCTCTTATCTCGAGTAACTAGCCTACTAATATCATTGCTCAAGGCTCTGGGAGGACATGAAAGCCTCTCTCAGCAGCCGCTGTACTTCCTCTCCAATATAACTCCCACAATTGTCAGAAACTTTCTTACGGCATCAACAACTATTTTGGTTCTTTCTGACTTTCTTTCTGCCTCAGCGGCACAGTTGATCCCCATGGACAGACACGCCAATATTCCACATGACTCCTCAGGGGCGCGGGAAGGGGGGTGCTGAGGGCGCTGCAGCACCCCTAGCGGCAGGCAGGCGGTGCGGAGCTCCCCTGTCAGGAAATTTATTTTATTTTTATTTTATATATATGTATTTAATTTCATTGTGCCTGAGATTATATTTGATATTATATGTTATTATTCAAATGATAATTTAAAACTATATAATAAATAATTTTGCTTCAGGGAAGAAAAATAAAAAAGATGTGGAAAAAAAGTTTTTTGTTAGTTTTTAGTCGGCTACTTTTAACGTGACGCCCAACAACACAAGTCACTGACACGGCGCAACAACGTATCTCGGAATTTTTTCTCTCTAAAAACGCTAAATCTGCTAAATCATGTGCATAATCTGTATACTGGTCAATATCATGTTTGTGGTCTTTTAATTATTATTTTATGGTTATTGCTGCTGCACTGCAGCCGTGCATAATCTGTGTAATATGTAGCCAATCAATTCCACATTGTTGGTAAAATAATATTTTACATCTTTGTAGTGTGTGTGCTAGTGATTTTGTGCGTGCTCTATTGTCAGGGGCGCACGTAACTTTTTTGCCCTGGTTCTCAAAGGAGCACCTGGAGATGTTGCTTGGTGCGCATCCTTAAAATGAAATAAACCGGACCTTTTGAGGGGTACTTGACTTTATGAACGGGGGGGTTAGTGAGCACGCTCATGAAGCCTCGCAGCAGAGTTACTGTGCGGAACGCATAAAGCAGACCCTTCGTGTGATAGCGAGAGGTAGAGCGAGGGATCGCAGATGCCGTGGTGCTCGCGGACGGATTAAAAAAATTAATGTTCCAGACGATAAAACAATGTCCATACGAGTCGTGTATCTTTCAATCTAGTATCGATCCATTTATTTTGTGTTCAATATGCATACCAGTCACGCTGAATACAAACAGGTTTAACTCAGCTCATCTCGACAGGGCTTCTCCAGACACGGTCAAAACACTGTTTGCTTCCGTCCCACACCTGAATCTGATCACCCGGTGATTACCTATATGCACTCATAAATTGAATGCTCCATCCTGTGTTCAATGTTGGAACTGCATTATACATTCAACTTGTGCAGATACAATTAAACCAAACAAGATACATTAGGGCTCCAACACTTCCCTTTCTTTGGTTCTTCCTCCTCATGCATTGTTTTGTTGGACCTATTCTTGGTTATTTTAATCTCTCTCTTTGAACAATCTGATCGCCATGCTTTGTGATTCCCCCCACACTGACTATACTTTGGTTCCTTCTCAGTTTCTACCGCTGCACAACTCATCCCTATATTTTCCACAAATCACCAAGGCATGTCTTCAGACCAAAGAACTGTGACCAAACTTACAACATCGTCTGCACTGTATTGGCTTGGGTTCAAACATCCTCAATGGGTAACTGATGTGATCCAGGAATACTTCGTCCAGCACCGAAGTCCATAGGGATACTTGGCTTGGGAAACGGAAGGTCACCGGTACGAGTCCCCGAAAGACCAAGTGCAACCGATGTGTCCCTGAGCAAGGCACCTTTGACGACACTGCTACCCGGGCAGTACATATGGCAGCCCACTGCTCCTAACACTAGGAGAGGTGAAATGCAGAATGTACATTTCCCCTCTGTGGGACGATTAATGGTATATTCTTCTACATGTACACACTTCAATTGCTGTATTATTGACTCGAGGAACTTATACTATACCTAATTGTTTATTATAGAATTGTTTTCTGCTACTTAACACCTCAACATTATATCTCAGAGGAAAATATGGAACTTTTTATGGCACAATTTTATTTTAAAGCTTATTTTACAGATTCAGATTTTTATACAAAATAAAATCAACTCGTGAATTATTTTGTATTTCAACAACAAATAAACTACCAAGCAGCATAGCCAATAATGTTATTAAAAATAGCTCCAACTTTATCAGCTTAAATATTAAGGTGATGAACAAATTGATAAATACATAACATAAATATGATTTATTAATAAATGAGTACTTTTAAATTTGGTATTTAGATGTTAACACTGCAAAAAGTATAATCATTTGTAATATTTGTATTCTTTCTATATCCCTGATAATCTTCAAAACCCTTTCTGGTTCTTTGAAGGCTCTATCCAGACTATCTTCTGGTTATTTTCTGCATCAATCCCTATTATCTCTTACAACAACAAAAAACAACATCTTGGACATAACCGCAAGACTGTAACCTCTTCACATTCTGTTGAAATTGTGAGTCAATTACTAGCCATATCTCACACATTGCTGTTTTGAATCATTAATATGTGGATGACAGTTGAACTGGATGATGTAACATTTATGCCATCTGCTGGAAAGAAGACGTATCGCTCTGTTGGCGTCGTTTGGACAACAAAAACAGAGTGAAGCTCTCATACCATAAACAATCTTTGAGTACAGACCCCGTCCTGCAGAGAGCACACAGCCCAACAGCACGTTTTTGGTCTAGCGTCACTTTACAAAACGTTTGCATTAAGACACTAAGACTAGCTGGTCCATTGTAAAGGTCAGTCCACCTTAAATGAGCAGTGGGTGATCAGCAGGTGAAAGGCAGGACACGGGAACTTGGTCCTGAGGAGATGTAACGATTATTAAACAAGAAATAGTCGAGTCAAGGGGTCAAAGAAATGAACATTTGTGATTGTTAGCGAATCGGTTGCAGATGGGTGAAAACAGGCTTAGGGAGTAACGTATTACATGTAACGGCATTAGGTCATCAGGATACAAAATAGGAAAATGTATTCCCTTACAGTTACAGAAGCAAAAACACTCCGATAACAGGTACATTTATGTAAAACAGGGCTCATTAACAGGATAGCAATGATACAAAACATTTAGAAATAAAGAACAATACATCAAATCATCCTATATCTCTATATGGAAACTTGGAGCCCTCAATCCAAATAAAATGGTTCATCAACAGTCAGTGGTTAACGTATAAATCAGAATGACAAAAACATTAAACATATTGTCCACTTGTGTTGATAAAGATGGAGTTCATTTAAGTCTTATATGGATGTTGTACAACAATGTTAATCCAGTCAGACATTTCTCTCATGTGTGAACTGTCATAAGACTTATTCATTGTCCTCTCCATCAGCTTCTGTTTCCATGTGTTCAGCTGAGCTGCTGATTGGAGGCTCTGCCTCTCCGTTATCCTCAGTTTGAATTTCATTAAGCTGTGAGGACTGACGACCAACACACTTGTGTCTTTTGAAATGACCACGCCATTGAAATATTTTGTCACAAATATTGCAGCTGTATATTTCCTCTCCTGTGTGGGTTCTCATGTGTGTCTTTAAATTTCCACTCCGTGAAAAAGCTTTCTTACAGACTGAGCAGCTGTGTGCTCTCTCTCCTGTGTGGACTCTCATGTGTTCCTTTAAATTTTCCCTCCGTGAAAAAGCTTTCTTACAGACTGAGCAACTGTGTGCTCTCTCTCCTGTGTGGACTTTCATGTGTTCCTTTAAATTTTCACTCCGTGAAAAAGCTTTCTCACAAACTGAGCATTTGAATGGTTTCTCTCCTGTGTGGACTCTCATGTGTGTCTTTAAAGTTATATTCAGTGAAAAAGCTTTCTTACAGACTGAGCAGCTGTGTGCTTTCTCTCCTGTGTGGAATATCATGTGTGTCTTTAAATGTATATTCTGTGAAAAAGCTTTCTCACAAACTGAGCAGCGAAAGGGTTTCTCTCCTGTGTGGATTCTCATGTGTCGATTTAGATCTTTTCTATATCTAAAAGCTTTCTTACAGACTGAGCAGCTGAATGGTTTCTTTTCAGCACTACGTCGTGGATCACTGACAGATTCTTGTCTATTTTTCAGTGAGTTGGAGCCTGAGGCAGGTTCTCTGGTCTCCTTCCAATCAGCACTGTGTTCAGCGTCAGGTTCAGAAGAGTCATCAGTGTCATCAGAAGAGTCTCCAGCGTCATCCTCAGTCTTTGGTTGTAAACTGCTCTCTGGATCGGAGTTCTGGCTGGTTCTGGTCCTCGACAGTCATCTCCATCAGCTTCTGTTTCCATGTGTTCAGTTTGTCTTTGATGAGGCTGGGATGACTGAGGTTTCTCTTCATCATCTTCACTCTTCACAGGGTCAGGAGTGAAAGTGGACTTGGTGATATCAGCCTCCTCCAGCTCCTGAAGCTGCTCTCCCTCCCGACTGATCCTGAGTTCCTCCTGTTCCTGCTTAATGTGTGGGGGGGGGCTCTGGGTCCTCCTGGTCCAGACTGGTGCTCCACTCCTGCTGGTCAGGGAGAGGCTCTTCTTTAACCACCACCAGCTGCTGGACATCTGCAGGAAACAGGAAACACACTGTTATATCAGTCTTGGACCTAGTCAATATAATTAGGTATGTTATTGAATTACAGTTTCCAGAGAAGAGAGGCCCATCGTCTCTTCCGCAATTATTAGGGGTGAGCGGAAGTGCAAAGAGGCCCTCCTCAGGATAATACAGTTAAGTCTTGTTAGTTAGGTGGTTCATATCCTGACAGGGTATGAATTACACCTCAAGAGGTCATGAGATAATGACCTTTCCACATCTGGAACATATGTGGGTGTGTTGGCTAATGTAAGGGAAATTATGTGTGCGTTCATTACAGCTGCTATATATGATGTGAAAGACTTGTACTCGTTGGAGCATTACCACTATTGACTGCTTGTGTGCAAGGTAATGTTTCCTCATTATTATTGATTGTTGTACAACGAAATAATAATTAATCAACTATATCTGTGTTTTATTGATTCCTCTCTGTTTTATTCTTCCCTGTTGTGAGTGCTGAATTGCCACAACAACACAGTCAGAAAAAATTGTCTGATTATGTTGGCTCAATTCACCTCATGTAGCCCAGCCCCTTTCCACTTACAGTTAAAAATGAAAAAGGGTTTTTTCTTCTGGTTTAGCACTAGCCGCAATGTAAACAATGAATTGTATTTGGGATTGTTCACAGATACACTACGCCAGGGCTATTCAATTAGTTTGGAATGGGGGCCGGTTGATGAAAATGCTCCAAAGCAAGGGGCCGGGAAAAAGATGGCTTGAAATATGAGCAATCATATGACCAATCAGTCCCAGCAGCTTCTACTGAAGCCAGTCCCCAACTCCGGGGACTTCCAGCCGGGGTTTTCAGGTGGCAGTATATGCCGTGAAGTGGTTTGCGGCCTGCCAGTAAACCCAAAGCAGAAGAAGAAGAAGTGATGTCAGTGGCTTCATTTGACTAATCCTTCCCCAGGAACTTATTCCGGTGTGAACGCGATCTGTACTTAGTTCATGAGAACTAAAGAGTTCTCATGAACCTTTGTGGGAAAAGTACTGCGGTGTGAATGCACCTCTTGCTTCAACAGCAACCAATCGCGGAAATGCCCCAACGAGTAGCAGTTTTACACAGGCATATATAGCTACTGTAATGAACACACACACACACACATTTTCCCCTATGAATGCCATACTTGTATATGTTTCAGATGTCGAAAGGTCACTATCTCATCACGTCTTTAACTAACAAAGACTTAACTGTATTATAACCTGAGGCTCTACCGACTGAGCTATGGAGCCTCTTTGTACTTCCGCTCACCCCTAATAATTACGGGGGAGACGATGGGGCCTCTTCTCTGGAAACTTAACTCAATAAAACATTTGTCTTAACTAGGGCTGTCAAGTTAACGCGAGTTAATCGAGTTTAAAATACCATCTACAAGCTGATGCTAACAGCCCCGCTCCTGCCGCCCGCTTGCGGCAGACCACACTTCCACGCTCACCGGCAGGCCCGGACTGGCCATCGGGAGGACCGGGAGGGTGTGTGTATGTGTGGCGCGAGCGAGCGAGAGAGAACGAGTACACCTTACTTGTATTGTTGTTGTTAGCATCTGGTGCTAGCTAGCTGCGCTAACGGATATAAGGAGCTGTTTCAATGAAAACAGAGGAGCGACATTTCGCCGACAACTGCGCCAGCACTTGACTTGATGCAGGTAGCCAGACAGTGGGACATTGTACGAAAAGTCAGCACACTCAGCGCGGATAGTGCGCGCAACATGATTGCAGCGTCCAGGCAGCGCCCGTTAGAGCATATGCCTTGAGTTGCACATAGCGCGCACACACACACACACACACACACACACACACACACACACACACCACACACACACACACACACACACACACACACACACACACACACACACACACACACACACACACACACACACACACACACACACACACACACACACACACACACACACACACACACACACACACACACACACACACACACACACACACACACACACACACACACACACACACACACACACACACACACACACACACACTATGAGAGAGGTTCCAGGTTGAATTGAGGCGAATATTTGTCATTGTTCAAATGATAATAAACAAACCTTTGCATAAAGCATATTTGTCCACTCATATGTTGATAAGAGTATTAAAAACTTGAAAAATATCCCTCTAAGGTCATTTAGAACAGATAAAAAATGTGCGATTAATTTGCGATTAATCGCGATTAACTATTTGAATCGACTGACAGCCCTAGTCTTAACTAACCATGTGACTAGGCATAATACTGATATAGCAAGACGATGGGGCCTCTCTGACCTGTGTGACCTTAATGAATAAGCGAGAAATACACTGTAATAAGGAATCTGCCATAACAAGGTCGTCACCTGGAATGGTTTTCCATTAACACGTGGGCCTCGTCAAGAGTCAATTTGTGGAATTACTTGCCTTCTTAATGTGTTTGAGGTAGGGTTAGTGCACAGTGGAGAGCCCTATTTGACTACTGTTGTAATCCATATTATGGCAAGACCCACTCAACTCAGTAAAGAGAAACGACCGTCCATCATCACTTTAAGAAATGAAGGCCAGTCGATCCGGAAAATGTCAAGAACTTTGAATGTATCCTCAAGTGCACTCACAAAAACCACCGAACGCTATAATAATTCCACATGTGTTGTTTTATAGTTTTGATGTCTTCAGTATTAATCTACAAAGTAGAACCAATTTAAATAAATAAAAAACTTCGAATGAGAAGATGTGTCCAAACTTTTGACTGCGTCTAATACTAGTGTATATCTCTCTCAAAATATATATTCTGTGTATATATATATATATATATATATATATATATATATATATATATATATATATATATATTATAAATACATGTTGGCAATAATTGATTGATGAGATTTTACATTAATTTATATTAATGTTTGAATTACTTAATGACCTTTGTACTAGTTCCCCTATTCTTTATCAAGTAACATTTTAGATGTGTTTAATTTATTATTGAAGATATTTATTCATTGATTTTTTAATGAATTATTCTCCCGCAATTTGAATGAATCCAAAGTGGGTTTTTTATTTGCTTTTTACACATTTAAAAAGAAAAGGTAATAAAGAAGCACATTAAAACTAAATGATCAATGTATGTCACATTTAATCAACTAGTGCCTACATGTCTGGGTAATATTTAAATCAGTACATTAAATGGCATATTGTTCAATGTATGTATTTTTATAAATATATTTATTTTGGTAGGTTTGCTCTTCCGTGATAAATTATAATTATCATAATTAAGTACATTTGTCTCATAATACTTACATACTTTTACTTAAAGATATGCGTGCAGTACTTTACTTGTAATGGAGTATTTTCACAGTGTGGTGTTTGTACTTTTACTTCAGGATCTACTACCTGCAGCAAGTGCTGATAAAGGGTCTAACGTGTTATTAATGTGATAATAAAGTGTTACTGAAGAGTTTAAAGTGTTAATGAAGAGTAAAGGGAACAGACCTGCTCTGTGTATCCGAAGCTGAGGCTGTAAAACAGCGTCCAGTAGTTTCTGGAGTCTCTTGTTCTCCTCTTTGGAAAGAGACAGCTCCTCCTCGAGCTCTGCTATTGTTTGTTCAAACAGAGCAAATATATCTCAGCAGCAGCAGTGAGTCGCTTCTTCTTCAACGACAGCAGCATTTGGACTTTACTCATGTTTCCTAGATCACCTTTTCCTGCAGACTCCGTTAAACACACCGTTTCTCTCTCCATCAAACTCTCAATCTGACTAGTGTTGCTAACGTGTTTCCAGCTAGCATGCTAAGCTAGCTCCTATAGTCCGAGGTAAACGCTCCAGAAAAAAGAGCACAGAGTCCATTCAGAGGTTTATCCAGACACACAGATGATGGATCAGTAGTGCTGGAGCTCACACACACTTTCTCAGGAACACAGAGAGAACCGTAGCGACGAGACGCCACATGCAGGGCTCGAGTTACGTGTGAGCCAAAGGGAGCTGAGCTCCCATAAGGAGGGGCTCGAGTTCTGTGTGAGCCAATGGGAGCTGAGCTCCCATAAGGAGGGGCTCGAGTTATGTGTGAGCCAATGGGAGCTGAGCTCCCCTAAGGAGGGGCTGAGCTCCCACGGATGCAGTGACATCATACATCTGTGGGGGTCGCTAATACATTACCAACAACCATTATTCTAATCACAAATAATGCATGTGTCAATGTAATGAGTATTATTTACGTTAACGAGGTAAATAGGCTAAAAGAAAAACATGTTTTCCAAAAGAACTAAGCATTCTCTTGAATGACAATATGCCTGCACAGCACCTCCAAGCAAGGTGCGCAATACATTATTGCGCAATCTATGCCTATGAGCGTGCTGCGCGAGCAGAGATGATGTGTGGTAGTTGAACCTTTTCATATTTAGGTTTGTAGCAAGTAGAGGGCTGCTGCTGTGTGTGCGCGCGCGCGCGTGTGCGCGCGCGCGCGCGCGTGTGTGTGTGTGTGCGTGTGTGTGTGCGTGTGTGTTTGAGTGCTTGCACGCACACGTTAGTTTTAAAGACCCCCATAGAGCTCAGTTTCTAACTCGAACCCTGACCATCATCATTTACCAAAACCCCCCCAGATAGCAAAATACATTAATTCAACATTGGATTTTGGTTAAATTGGTTATTTTTGGTTGAGGTTGAAAATCAATGTTGATTCGATGTGTTATTACAGATACCATTTCAACGTTTGAAAAAATGTTGTTGAATCAATTTAATATAGATGCCGGTTTTTCAACTTTGAAATTCCCTACAATGAATTTACATTGTTTCAACGTGTGGCGCTCCCCTCTCGGGCGAGACCAGGATGTATAATAAGAACTGGATACAAACGTCACAGATTAGCCGTCATGCCCATAGATATATAAAGGGTTTCTCTCTTGTGTGGATTCTCATGTATCGCTTTAGATCTCTTCTATATCTAAAAGCTTTCTTACAGACTGAGCAGCTGAATGGTTTCTTTTCAGCACTACGTCGTGGATCACTGACAGATTCTTGTCTATTTTTCAGTGAGTTTGAGCCTGAGGCAGGTTCTCTGGTCTCCTTCCAATCAGCACTGTGTTCAGCGTCAGGTTCAGAAGAGTCATCAGTGTCTTCAGAAGAGTCTCCAGTGTCGTCCTCAGTCTTTGGTTGTAAACTGCTCTCTGGATCGGAGTTCCTGGCTGGTTCTGGTCCTCGACAGTCATCTCCATCAGCTTCTGTTTCCATGTGTTCAGTTTGTCTTTGATGAGGCTGTGAGGACTGAGGTTTCTCTTCATCATCTTCACTCTTCACAGGGTCAGGAGTGAAAGTGGACTTGGTGATATCAGCCTCCTCCAGCTCCTGAAGCTGCCCTCCCTCCTGACTGATCCTGAGTTCCTCCTGTTCCTGCTTAATGTGTGGAGGGGGCTCTGGGTCCTCCTGGTCCAGACTGGTGCTCCACTCCTGCTGGTCAGGGAGAGGCTCTTCTTTAACCACCACCAGCTGCTGGACATCTGCAGGAAACAGGAAACACACTGTTATATCAGTCTTGGACCAATATAATTTAGTGGGAATGGTGTTAACAGCATTCCAACTATCTGTTCTTCACGAAATTCTTTATTATTATTCCGCCCGTTATTTTGCCGGTGTTCTCCTCCCGCATTGAACATCGCAGAAACTCTGTTCAAACATCAAAACGTTCAGCTCGGTCGGGAATCCATGGCTATTACTTTTCTCATTCATAACTTTCATAATTCCAGAGATACATCCCATAATTCATCACATTTTTAACCATTGAAGTCAATGGAGAAAATCTTCAGACTTGAACAATCTTCATGCGACTTCAACTGCTAACTGCTCCTTCATACTTTCACTCAGAAACCTCATTCCAACTTTAAAATGTTACACATCTTTCTGACATTATTCATATTACACAACTTTTAAATCTGATTCATACTTTTATAAATATTAAACATTGTTCAGACCTTGGTAAAGAGGCCTTCTTCAGCTTTAACATTGCGCAGCTCGTTAAGGCAGAGTGCGTGTTGTCAGAGTTAGAGTGGAGGACAGTTTGAAATTCCCCTTCATATTTTTTTTTAAACCTGCCATAATTCCCAAACCCTACATTCCTGAGACATAATTTTTCATGACAAACTTAAGAAAACATCTCGTAGCTTGAAAAATGAAAAAAGAAATAAGCAAAATAATTAAACAAAATGCCTCTTGAGGGCATGAAGTGACAAAAACTTTCAACATGTCTCCATTAAACCCCATTGTAATTTCAGGCTGATCTTTACTCACAGCAGCAGCCGCACACCTTTAGTTAATCTGCCAAAAAGGCCACATTATTGACCCGAAAGTACACAAAAAGCACACTTCAGATGCTCAAGGTCCTTGAGATGCTTCACGCTTTGAAATTTCACCGATATCTGTTACGGTTCTTCAACAAAACGTTCACATGTAAGAGCTTTATCTCTCATTCAGAACAATGGAAACCTTTGATCTCTGGACACCTCGTGTCATGGAACACGATGATGTCATAACTCCAACTGACGTGCTCAGAGCAGCAGACTTCAGATAATGGTTAACGGTCCTGCCCTCAACAGCTCTACTTCAATTATGGGGTGTCATCATATGCCGTTTCCATGGAAACGCATCCCTCGCCATAAAAGACAATGTCGCTATAACTCCTATGAAAATGTTCAAAAAGTGCTCAAACTTCACATGTGTGCTAACAGTCCAGCCGTGAAGACATCTACGGGACATGCCGTTGCCATGGCAACACAATGCCCGCCATGAAACACGGTTTTCTCATAACTTCAGTGAAAATGCTCCAAACGGCCCAAAACTTCACAGGTTTGGTAACGATGCAGCCATCAACACATCTAAGCGTATTATGGGATGTCATAAAATGCCGTTGGCATGGCAACAGATCATTCACCATCAAGTTAGTTCAAAAGTTTGCAGTTCATATATTCTGCTGCTTTTCCAAGCCTTTTTACTTTCTTTTCTTCTCTCTTCACACATTCAAGCCCCCAGTGTTCATGTATCATTTCAATCTGAATTCTTCACTTTCTTCTTACACATTACATTTCAGCATAGTAGCTTAGCGTCAGATTTTCAGCATAAAGCATTCCCACTAGCAATTTCTTCAGGAATTGCATTCTCTAGTTTGCCCTAGACTTCTGCTTTCAAACGTAGTTAATTAGGAAGTTATTACCCAGCCTATCCGATAATAAGCCAATGCATCGGCAATAATGTAATATAATACATCATTTTATATATATTTATATATGTATATAAATAGTAGGTAAAAAGTTACTTTTAAACCGTCTTTTATGTTGTTTTCATCTGTCGTGCATGACGCACACCGAGGTCGTTTTTTCTACGTGTTATTGTCCCATCCATTTTGTTTTAAATTAGTCTTTATGTGGAGGAAGGCGCGAAATGATGCAAAATAAAAATAATCCATAATTCACCTCAAATGCATTAAAAATAAAACCTAATTACGTCCCACCTCTGCATTTACCTAGTGACCATTTGGTCTGTGTCTGTTCACATAATTTCAATAAACCCAATCCATGTTATATTAAAATGACATACCTTTCCACAAGGCCTCCTTGGTTTGGTTGTGGTTGTGGTTGTTCTTGGGACTGGTTCAGCAACCTGTCGAAAGAATTGTTCATGTTGTCTCTCAGGTCAGATAGCCTTCTCCTCATTTTCACCAATCTGCTGCGGATTGGCGTTAACATCAGACACTTATAGCCGCGAATTCAAAAAAACAAAAAAACTTCCGGAGGTCAAACAGTTAGGGTCAATTATCCCGTCAGTGTTTAATAACACTAATAATAAAAAAAAATGATTTTAATGTTCATGTTTTTTAATGTAATGTATGTTACTTACTGTTTTACTACTAATAATGATTAGAAGTATTATTCATTCGTGTTCCAAAATGTGTAGTTAACATATTAAACTATTCTCCCATTTTTGTTTTTGATAATTAGAGTTACTTTTCAATTTTTCTTTTTTTTTCATACATAACATCAATAGAACATATATGGAGATGCTTACATAACTGCAGATGTTGTACACCAGGATTAATCATTCATGCCCTCCTTGGGCACCAAAAGAACATGCCGTTTCCTAATGTTATCAATTTCTATATTGTGCAAACATTATCAACATATTACAGACAAGTGCAGTGAATACAAATAAATGAAAAGTAAATAAATACAAATAAATAAGTAAAGAGGTGCTGCTAGAGATCTGGTGTTGCTTGTATTAATGGGGACCATTTTTCTTCGAATTTGTCAGTTTTCAGCTGTAGTCTTGCTGTGATTTTCTCCATTAAATAAACATTTTTTACCCTGTTTCTCCAGTGGACTATATTGGGGGGCTGCGGCTTCAGCCACGAGACCGTTATCATTTTTTTCGCAATTAGAAGAAGAATTGTTAGTAAGAAAGCTACATTTCTGTCCATATCACTGGGCAGTATACCCAGTATATAAAGTGCTGGGTCCAAAGTAAAGGTAATGCCCAGCACCCGTTTAATCTCCTCTTGACATCCTTCCAGAAGCCCTGAATGTTTGGACAGTCCCAAAATATATGTGTGAAGTCTCCCACCCGTCCACAGCCCCTCCAGCACAAATTAGAGGTATTGCTATATTTTGAAGTGATAGATGGGGTGTTAAAATATCTCATTTTCACCTTCCAATCAATTTCCCTCCATGTTGGACTGTTTGTTATTGTATGTCCCACTTTGAATGTTTCTTCCCAATCCTCGTCGCATATTATAATATTCGCTTCCAACTCCCATTTTTCTGACATCCTTATTGTTGCCGTTACATTCATAATGTAGTACCTTGTAAAGTTTTGATATAGCCCCTTTTTTTGTCTCGTCCCCTGTATATGTCATTAACAGTTCCTCTAGTTTAGATGGGGCTTTGCGAATGTTTTCCCATTCCTTATGCTTCTGAAGGTAATGTCTCAGTCGCAGGAATCTATAAAAGTCACAGGATGGTAGGTTAAATTCCTGTTTCAGTTGTTCAAATGATTTAATGGTTTGTCCAGTAAAGAGTTGTGTAATATTATTAACCCCTTATTTCCCATGTTTTAAATCCTGAGTCATAATAGATGGTAAAAAGTCTGGGTTTGTAGCTAGTTTAGTGGCCCTGCTAATAGATTTTGACAGTTTTAATTCCTTTCGTACCTCTGACCATATCTTCATCGTAGCCCTGATCCACTCATTGCAAGTCCCCAACCCCTTCTGTGCCTTTTCTGTCAAAAATGGAAGTGCTCCCACAGTTAAATTATTACATGATTTTTGTTCCATATCAACCCAAATTGTTTCCGTGTCTTCAGTTATCCACATAATTCTTATTTTTAGAAATGTACAAAATGAACATGTGTAAATATACATATATACACGGTATATCATCCAGTCCTCCCCTTATAGGCGTTTTCGGCATCTTGCCTATCGCAGCTTTGTAAGCTGGTGCTGGGGCTTTTTAGGACGAGGCAGGACGAGTGGTCATCCCGTCATGTGTTGTCAGCCAGATACGCCAGGACTTTCCTGATCTGGCTGGACGAAATCAAATGCAAATCACAAAATATTAGAGAAACTTAGTTGTTTTAGGTTCGTTAGCTTGCCAGCTAGATTAATATGCTAACCTACGTTTGCTAGTTCAGTGTAATATATGCCAACCTACTATGAACAACAGCTAGTGGTTCATATTAGGCTATGATTGGTAGCCTTCTTATTTAGCTCGGTAGCATACACGCTAGGACCGTGTATTTACCGGTCTGACCGTACGGTAAATCACCCGGAGTATACTGTTATGTCCGATTTACCGTACGGTCAGACCGGTAAATACACGGTCCTAGCGTGTACGCTACCGAGCTAAACAAGAAGGCTACCAAGAGCTAGACATGCTAGGGAAAACATTGTTACATGTATCTCATAGCAGGAGAGTGTCTGCATTCACAAACGAAATACTCATAGACTCTATGAGTATTTTGTGTGTGAATGCAGACATTCTCCTGCTATGAGATACATGTAAGGCATCTGCTGACATTGGAGTTGATATATGGAAACGCTAGCAACTTAGTTAGCCCAGTTAGCCTGCACTGTGTCAATGGCTTAGCAGCCCCAAAAAACGTTTACCCATTTAAACAGTCGTGGTAGATACCTTGTTTGTTTTAAACATCATAAATACACAAACAACAATGCGTACTTACAGGTTGTGTACCCGAATCTCCCGCTGGTCCAAACAAAGTAGGAACAGCATTGTCCTTCAGTGTCCTACGCTGTGCATATCCGGCATGAATCGCTGCAATGTTTGCGAAGCTTTGGTCCGTGAAATGCTGCGCAACAGTACAATACCGGCTCGAACATCTGAAGGAACAGTGTTAACAAAAATGTCAACCACTGACTTCGTGGTGGTCTGCCCTCGGTAAGGCATGCATTGAAGATTTCCCCTCACAAGACAGGAAACAGACCCTCGTTGGCATGACTGGATACAGTTTTGAACTGAACCTGAGCGTCCAACAGTATATGTTCGGCTGGCAGAGGGTGCGGCCATAGCTCTGGGCGTGGCTACTAGGTATCCCTACGTAGCGATACCCAGGAAGAAAACATTGGAAATCCAACGAGGTGTTTTGGGGAGGTCTTTTCTGTGTTAGAGTTTTACTCGCTACAGGGTGTACTTTGAAGGTTTGTGACTCTGCAGACCGTTTACATGGATAAAAACCTTCATAACACACAAGGGGACGGGTAATAACCGGAAAAGCATGACATGGGACCTTTAATGTGTGCACTAGAATACATAATACGTAAAATGACCACTTATCACAACATAATGTAGGCTCGCAGGCTGATGAACTAGGATATCTGATCTCGGTGGGTGGGTCTTAATGATGCTCAGTCAGTATATTTCAAAGCAAATGCCTACTATGATATTTATATTATATGGCTTAAAGTGTGTACATACATTCGCTCACATTATAAAAGATGGTCGGGTTGAATTGTTCTGACTCTTTTAACAATGTTAATGTGATAAGATAAGCTGTGATGAGAAACTACATCGTATTGATCAGAAGCTCACTCATAACGCGCATGGCACGAGGGATTTTTGCTATTGAGACTCGGGTTTGAGTCCAGCATGAACTTTTTTGTTATTTTCATGTCGATGGACAATGAATAATATTTTTGAATAGAGGATTCGTAATATTGTTTGCCGAGAACAAACTTAACGATCAAGCAGCATTTTAAATTCTAAATATCCCTGCAAATGTAGCAATGACATTTGCTTCTATCTTTGCAAAACAGTCACATTTTATCTGGATAAGTGCGGCAAAGTGCAGAATACCGTTTTGATAAGGAATCAATGTGTGTAGTCTTTAATATTAAACATGATCGCTGGTTGATAGCCACCGAAGTCGTATCACAGTTCAACCTGAGCGGATCACAGTTTACCACAGCTCTCCACGCTGCGTTGGAGATGGGTGTAAACAACTCAGACAGACTGTATGTTTCACTAACAGACTGTATGAAAGTATAAACGGGTCTCAAATCAACATCATATTAATAACGATATATGATACAAATATAAGACTGACAACCAGAACAAGCCACAGAAGTCGTATCACAATTTATCCTGGGCGGAGCTCTCCACAGCTGAAGACTTCTCCACGCTGCTTTCAAACTGTGAGTAAACAACGTGTGCTTCACTTCTGTCTGAAGGTGTACACAGGTCTCAGATGGACTTGGTATCACATTAAGAATGATATTCAGTAATAAGTCTGGCAAAAATAAATGTTTCAATGATTTATTCAAGCTTGCAATGTTTTGAACACACATCCCCAGTCACCTCATGTGTCTTTTTGTAGTCCTCGCTGTACGCGTCCGGATATCGGCATCGCAACCACAACCTCACACACTGGTACTGAATTGCATCAAAGTGTTCCTATCCAACCAAATATACCAAAAGATGAATGTAAACGACAGAAGAAGCGATCGAAATGTGTATTTCCTGGTTATTCGACAAAGGCCACGCCCCTGATACATCTGCCTACCGTTATAGAATATCACCAGTTGTTCGTCCCACAAGTTATTCGGTAACACCTGCAGTAGATCCTGAAGTAAAAGTACAAACACCACACTGTGAAAATACTCCATTACAAGTTAAAGTACTGCATTCATATCTTTAAGTAAAAGTATGTAAGTATTATGAGACAAATGTACTTAATTATAATAATTATAATTTATCACGGAAGAGCAAACCTTCCAAAAATAAATATATTTATAAAAATACATACATTGAATAATATGCCATTTAATGTACTGATTTAAATATTACCCAGACATGTAGCACTAGTTGATTAAATGTGACATAAATTGATAATTTAGTTTTAATGTGCTTATTTATTCACCTTTTCTTTTTAAATGTGTAAAAAGCAAATAAAAAACCCACTTTGGATTCATTCAAATTGCGGGAGAATAAATCATTCAAAAATCAATGAATAAATATGTTCAATAATAAATTAAACACATCTAAAATGTTACTTGATAAAGAATAGGGGAACTAGTACAAAGGTCATTAAGTAATTCAAACATTAATATAAATAATGTAAAATCTCATCAATCAATTATTGCCAACATGTATTTATAATATATTCTGTACACACACAGAATATATATTTTGAGAGAGAAAAGTGTAAGGTTGGAGAAGTCGTTATTTAATTTAATCTGGCTTCATATGATTAAAAGCAACACGATCATCGACCCGACGCAGTCCCCCATTGTTGTTGTAGTTAGCGCCGTTGGGGAGAAAATCAGCGACGTAAACGGTGACGTCATGACGCAGCAGCGGCAGCACCGGTCGGGCTCTGAGCGGTGTGAACAGAGCGGGAGCTGAACCGAAGAACCGGTTCTGAACCAGAAAAGCTCTGGAGGAGCTAGAACGAGAAAAGCCTTGGTGTGAAAGGGGTAATAGAGACAGATAGGGACGAGCTGGAAAGACAGGGCCCTCTGTGGGCCAAGAGTAGCACGTATGTCTTATGTTGTTTTTATTTTAAGTGGAGCCATGACAAATGAGAATGCAAGCTTTGTTCCTCTGAGCAGGTCAAATGGAGACCACATCCATAAAACTACTCAAGATGACCCTAGAGCCCGTGCCAACTGGAGTCAATGAGGTACTTTCAGTACATTGACTACAAAGTCTTTGAAGACCTGGAAAGATTCACCAAAAACCTAACTAGTTTTTTAGTGACCAAATAAACAGCAATGTTCAGATCAATTACTTATTCATGTTTTAAATAAAGCTGAATGTATTATTGATTAATATCACTCTATAACCATAATACGTTACATAGTCTATCTGTTCATTTTGGCTGTCTTTTCAAACTAAAATGGTCCCGACGTCCTCTGCGGTGGACATACTGTAACATTTAAAAATTAAATAAAATTAAAAAAGTCTAAATTGCAAGATGTTTTTTTAACCCTAAATTACAGTGTACCTGTCGGAGACGCTGGCGGAGGGAGGCGGGGTCGCTGAGAATTTGGAACCAATCCGCCTCACCGATTGGACGCCACAAGTGGATTCTCCAAATCGGAACATTTGGCCCCTCCCATCGGCGAACAATATGGAACAAATCCTGGACAGCCATTGGTCCAGAAATAGGAACAGAGGAGAACAGCTCGTGAATAAATAAAACTGTTCTCCATTCTTCTCTATGAAAGGAGGCGGTTAGGGGAGAGGAAAGTGGGCCCTGAAGGTCCGCGGTTCGATCCCCAGCTGTGGCAGAGCTGAGGAAGAGCTCTCTCAGCCATGACAGCCAGCACTGACTGACACAAAGTGACTCTGGAACAGGGGGTTAGGGTAAATGAGGAGGATTGTAATAAACTACAAAGAGTACGGTATAGTATCTGTAAAGTGCTGTGAGATAACATCTGAATCAATACAACTGATTTGATTAAAGAAAGGTTAGTACTACAGAGCTGTATTATGATGCATGTTATATATATATATATATATATATATGTGTGTATCATCTCATCTCTATGTGCTTATTTATGCACCATGTTGTGTTTTATTGACCCGTGTTGCAGTCAAATATCAGACGTTGTGAAATGAATTCTAAATAAAGTTTCCACACAAAGTTCAGTTCAGAGTATTATTTTAACAACAAAAATAGATCTAAAAAAATTAAGATAAAAGAAAAGTTAAAAAGTGCCATCATTCCCCCCCCTCTCGGTCCCTTTTCAGTCTTTTCATCTCCTCCCGCCATTCCTCCACAGTTTTCCCGCCGGCAGCCGCACAGTAAGGCACACCTGCAAAGCGAGTGTGGCCAGTGTCGATCCTCTTGGCCTGGCCACACTTGCTGCAGGTGTAGTGACCTGTCTGCCGGGGGGCTTTGCTCCAGAACGACGGCCCACGCCTTGCAGCCTGGGCCGCCTTCCTCTTCCTGTAGTTGGCCGTTGACCTGGGCACACGAAGAGGAGGAGGCTGAGCAGCAGGGGCAGCCATGAGAGGGGCAGCCGGGAGCAGTAACCAAAGACGAGGAGGAGGAGGAGGAGGAGGAGGAGGAGGGGCAGCCATGAGAGGGATAGCCAGGAGCAGTGACCGAGGAGGAGGGGGGAGAGGAGGGCGAGGAGGAGAGGAGGAGGAGGAGGAGTAGGAGGAGGAGCAGCCGTGATATATAAATGTATATTCTGTGAAACTTTCTCACAAACTGAGCAGCGAAAGGGTTTCTCTCCTGTTCGGCTTCTCATGTATCGCTTTAGATCTCTTCTATATCTTAAAGCTTTCTTACAGACTGAGCAACTGAATGGTTTCTTTTCAGCACTACGTCGTGGATCACTGACAGATTCTTGTCTATTTTTCAGTGAGTTTGAGCCTGAGGCAGGTTCTCTGGTCTCCTTCCAATCAGCACTGTGTTCAGCGTCAGGTTCAGAAGAGTCATCAGTGTCTTCAGAAGAGTCTCCAATGTCGTCCTCAGTCTTTGGTTGTAAACTGCTCTCTGGATCTGAGTTCTTGGCTGGTTCTGGTCCTCGACAGTCATCTCCATCAGCTTCTGTTTCCAGGTGTTCAGTTTGTCTTTGATGAGGCTGTGAGGACTGAGGTTTCTCTTCATCATCTTCACTCTTCACAGGGTCAGGAGTGAAAGTGGACTTGGTGATATCAGCCTCCTCCAGCTCCTGAAGCTGCTCTCCCTCCCTCCTGATCCTGAGTTCCTCCTGTTCCTGCTTAATGTGTGGGGGGGGCTCTGGGTCCTCCTGGTCCAGACTGGTGCTCCACTCCTGCTGGTCAGGGAGAGGCTCTTCTTTAACCACCACCAGCTGCTGGACATCTGCAGGAAACAGGAAACACACTGTTATATCAGTCTTGGACCTAGTCAATATAATTAGGTATGTTATTGAATTACAGTTTCCAGAGAAGAGAGGCCCATCGTCTCTTCCGCAATTATTAGGGGTGAGCGGAAGTGCAAAGAGGCCCTCCTCAGGATAATACAGTTAAGTCTTGTTAGTTAGGTGGTTCATATCCTGACAGGGTATGAATTACACCTCAAGAGGTCATGAGATAATGACCTTTCCACATCTGGAACATATGTGGGTGTGTTGGCTAATGTAAGGGAAATTGTGTGTGCGTTCATTACAGCTGCTATATATGATGTGAAAGACTTGTACTCGTTGGAGCATTACCACTATTGACTGCTTGAGTGCAAGGTAATGTTTCCTCATTATTATTGATTGTTGTACAACGAAATAATAAGGCCATGATGTATAACGCAAGACACATTGAGAGCATCATTGCGAAAGGGAATGCAGCAAAATAATCTTTTTTTTCTGATTACGTTGTTTTCATAATCGTTGCAAGCCAAAATCGTAATAGAGATTAAAATACGATTAATTGCACAGCCCTAATTCAAACCTTATTTTAAGTAAAAGTATGCAAGTATTATCAGAACATTTTACGGCACCCTCTTATGTCATAGTAATGATGGCGCAGTAAAATGTTCCCTGTCAGTGTTTCATTTATGATGTTTCTTGATTATTTTGTATGTTGCATTTTACTGCTGTACATGTTTAAAGTTGCGCTTGTATAAATGATTATAGATGAGGGAACCTGCTAAATATTAAAATATGTGTGTTTTCTAAATACAGTACCAGTCAAAAGTTTGGACAAATGTTTATTTGAATTTGTTTCTTTGTAGATGAATACTGAAGACATCAAAACTATGAAAGAACACATATGGAATTATCTAGTTAACAAAAAAGTGTGATTTTTATTCTAGATTCTTCAAAGCAGCCCCCTTTTGCCTTGATGACAGCTCTGCACACTCTGGGCTTCTCTCAGTCAGCTTCATGAGGATGTTAGTGCAATTAATGGCTCACCAACTTTAAATGTTAACACAGAGAGAGAGATCAATAAAACATAAACACAGATACGGTTGAGATTAATCAATAGTCAGTTGCGCAACAACAAATAATAATATTGGAGTACATCACCTTGCTTCAACAGCAACCAATCGCGGAAATGCCCCAACGAGTAGCAGTTTTACACAGGCATATATAGCTACTGTAATGAACACACACACACATTTTCCCCTATGAATGCCATACTTGTATATGTTTCAGATGTCGAAAGGTCACTATCTCATCACGTCTTTAACTAACAAAGACTTAACTGTATTATAACCTGAGGCTCTACCGACTGAGCTATGGAGCCTCTTTGTACTTCCGCTCACCCCTAATAATTACGGGGGAGACGATGGGGCCTCTTCTCTGGAAACTTGACTCAATAACACACATTTGTCTTAACTAACCATGTGACTAGGCATTAGCCTGATATAACAAGACGATGGGGCCTCTCTGACCTGTGTGACCTTAATGAATAAGCGAGAAATACGCTGTAATAAGGAATCTGCCATAACAAGGTCGTCACCTGGAATGGTTTTCCATTAACACGTGGGCCTCGTCAAGAGTCAATTTGTGGAATTACTTGCCTTCTTAATGTGTTTGAGGTAGGGTTAGTGCACAGTGGAGAGCCCTATTTGACTACTGTTGTAATCCATATTATGGCAAGACCCACTCAACTCAGTAAAGAGAAACGACCGTCCATCATCACTTTAAGAAATGAAGGCCAGTCGATCCGGAAAATGTCAAGAACTTTGAATGTATCCTCAAGTGCACTCACAAAAACCACCGAACGCTATAATTATTCCATATGTGTTGTTTTATAGTTTTGATGTCTTCAGTATTAATCTACAAAGTAGAACCAATTTAAATAAATAAAAAACTTTGAATGAGAAGATGTATAAATATATTCTGTATATATATACAGAATATATTATAAATACATGTTGGCAATAATTGATTGATGAGATTTTACATTAATGTTTTAATTACTTTATGAACTTTGTACTAGTTCCTACAGAAGAGGATTAGGGCCACATGAATTTTCTTTTTTGGGAGGATTTGAAAAATATTTTGTTTTTTTTTCTGAGAAAAAGTCAGAATTCTGACTTTAAAGTCAAAATACCTGTAACTGTAGAGAACCAGCTTCAGTGAGAGACTTACACATTGCAGTAGGCAACAATGGAGGACGTGAGTGAATTTCTGCGCGCCAGAGGGGTCCAAGAGGAAACCATATTGCAAATGGAAGAACAAAAGGTGAGTTATAAATATATAAGTGTGTTTTGGGCGTTCGTAAAAACAACGAAAAGGCGAGCTAGCAGCAAGTGCATTAGTTTATATCATGGCTCTCCAACACGTCGATCGCGAGCTACCGGTAGCTCGCGGGCAGCTTTTCAGTAGCTCGCCGCTCGATTATAGCGTAGTAAGGTTGCTTCTTGATTTTTTGGCCGCGGCTGGACAATAACGTTTTTTTATTTTTGAATTTTTTCTGTCACACGAATATCAAATTGCTCGGTGACGCAGAGATCAAGGTACAGACGTGACAGCGGCACAGCGAGTCGGCAAACCACACACGGAGCAGTCCTGCTTTCTCCACCAACACCAGTCCAGAACCAACAGCAGAATGACCCGCTCTGAATCAGGCCCTGTCGCTGCGGCTCAGAGACACACAGGGAGGGATTTGTGTCCTCTTGCTATTTTCAGTTGTTAATACGTGTGTAAAGTTTGTGAAGGCAGGAGGAAAGCTTCCGCGATCACCGTCTCCTCTGTTCCTCCAAACCCCGCCCCCTACCTGAAAATAATGAGTGACAGGCTGATAGTGACCTGATAGAAACTTTATTATTCACTTAATAACTGATTGAGATATGAAGAAGCTAACTTAATCTCATACATTCATGGGATTTATGTAACAGTAAGACAGAGAATGTAAGGTGCACCCACATGTACTATTTTATATATTATAAACTAGCATTTATAATGCTGACTTAAGTCATGTGTGTGATGCCACATTCAGGACATTCAGTATCATTCAGACCGTTGCTAGAAGCTGCAGCTAGACTGCAGAAGCATTAGTTTTTTGTATTTTGCGAGTGTGGAATTACTAGAGATTCTATAGTAATTCCACACTCGCAAAATACAAAATGGACGCCGCTTTGTTGTTCTCGCGTAATCATTCTGAGACATGATAAAAATGGGAATATCGTGTTGGTGAACACAATTAATTGTATTTCGTGACTATAACACATCAGTATATAAATAAAGCTGTATTGTATATCAACCGAGTCATATATTCATATTGTAGTGCCGAGAGACGGGAGTCGGAGGCGGGGTATCATAGGTACAAGCTAGACTTTTATTTAGCATCAGAACAACATGTAAACAGCTTCCAGCCCGGGAAGATAAGACCGGGGGAAACAGGAAGTCCGGTTAACTCAAATGTCCGTGCGGAACAATACCCCAACAACATAGTTCCGTGGGTGAATAATGTCAATCACCACAGAAGCCCCCCCAGAATTCACCCATAGTCAAAACCCTCGCGCCTGGGAGGAAGTACCACCCGACCCCGGCGCGTATGGACCACAGGGGCCCGAGGAGGGCGGGGCCGCAGGCGAGGGCAGGGGCGCCAACGAGGGGGAGGGCATCCCCACAGGGGGCGGGGGGCGGGACATGGGAGGGCGGCCCCGACGTGGGGGCAGAGCCAACTCCAACGGCCTGGAAACGTCCACGTGAGCAGGCTTAATCCGATCGACGGACACAGTCTCAGGCCTGCCACCAACGTCCACCACCAGGCTCTTGTCCCCGTGACGTATGACCCTGAACGGACCGTCGTAAGGGGGCCGCAGGGGACCGCGGTGAGCGTCGTGGCGAATAAAAACTAAATCCGCCGACCGTAATCCGGGGGACACCCGGAAAGCTGGGTTGCTGTGCTGCGACGTGGGGACGGGCGTGAATGTCCCGGCGGTCTCCAGGAGGGAGGAGCGCTGCCCGGCTTCAGACCAGGGCACAGTGGCGGTGGGAATGAATTCCCCGGGGACCCGTAGCGTCTGGCCATAGACGAGCTCCTCCGACGAGGACTGCAGGTCTTGGGGGCACACCTGAGGCCGAGCATAACCCACGGGAGCTTATCCACCCAGTTGCCGTCTGTCAATCCGGCACGCAGTGACGCCTTCATGGATCGGTGAAACCGCTCACATAATCCGTTAGCCTGGGGGTGATATGCGGTGGTGCGGTGCAGCTTGACCCCCAAACCCACAGCAACAGCGTTCCACAGCTCCGAGGTGAACTGAGAACCGCGGTCAGAGGGAGGTCAGACGGGGTCCCGAAGCGCGCCACCCACGTGCCGATGAAAGCCGCGGGCGAGTCGGAAGCTGACGTCGAGGTGAGGGGAACGGCCTCGGGCCAGCGGGTCGTCCTGTCCACCATCGTAAACAGGTAGGTGAAACCGTGAGAGGGGGGAAGTGACCTACGAGGTCGACATTGACATGGTCAAACCTCCTCTCAGGAACCGCAAACAGTCAAAAGGGGCCCTAGTATGGCGGTGGACTTTAGCCCGTTGACAAGCCACGCATGAGTCGACCCAGGACTTCACGTCCTTCTTAAGCCCCTGCCACACGAACTTCTGCGACACCAACTTCACGGACGGTTTCCTACCGGGGTGGGAAAGATTGTGAACCGCCTCAAAAACGGGTCGGCGCCAGTCCGTAGGGACTAGCGGTCGAGGCTGGCCCGTGGAGATGTCACACCACAGCTTCGCGCCCGAGTCACCGACCGTGACCTCCTCCAGTCGCAATCCCGTGACCGAGGCCTTGAGGGTCTGGACCCCGTGGTCAGAGGCCTGGTCAGCGCCCATGCGGAGGTAATCGAGGCCCAGCTGCACAGCTCCGATGACCGCTCTGGAGAGGCAGTCCGCGACCACGTTAGCCTTGCCAGCGATGTGTCGTATGTCCGTGGTGTACTCGGAGATGTACGAAAGCTGGCGTTGCTGTCGGGCGGACCACGGCTCGGCCACCTTGGACATGCAGAAAGTAAGCGGCTTGTGATCCACGAACGCCGCAAACTCCCGGCCTTCCAGCAGGAAACGGAAGTGGCGAACCGCCAAATAGAGACCAAGGAGTTCCCTGTCGAAAGCGCTGTACTTGCGCTCCCTGGGAGTCAACTGGCGGCTGAAAAAGGCGAGCGGTTGCCAGGCGCCGTCGACCCATTGTTCATGCACCGCGCCCACAGCGTAGTCAGACGCGTCGGTGGTGATAGCGATGGGGGCCCTGTGTGACGGGTGAGCCAACATGGCGGCTTCGCTCAGGGCGGCTTTGGTGGCATCGAAAGCGGCTTCCCTTTCAGCCGTCCAGTCTATGGCCTGGCCGGGGGACTTGTCCTTGAGGGCCTCGTACAGCGGGCGCATGGTGTGGGCCGCCCGGCGGATGAACCGGTGATAAAACGTCACCATCCCGAGGAACTCTCGGAGCGCCCGAGCTGTAGGCGGTCGTGGAAAGGCGGACACGGCCTCCACTTTCGATGGTAGGGGGGCGGCTCCATCTTTGCTGATGAGATGCCCGAGGAAGTGGATGGAGGACAACCCGAACTGACACTTTGCCGGGTTGATAATCAGGCCGTGTTGACTGAGCCTCGCAAAAAGGACACGGAGATGTGCCTGGTGCTCTTCAGAGGAGGAGCTGGCGACAAGGATGTCGTCTAAATAGACGAAAATGAATGGCATGTCTCTGAGCGCCGAATCCATCAGCCGCTGAAAGGACTGAGCTGCGTTCTTAAGTCCAAACGGCATACGCAGGAACTCGAAAAGCCCGAACGGCGTAATCACCGCAGTTTTGGGGACGTCTGAGGGGTGCACCGGAACCTGATGGTAGCCCCGCACCAGATCCACCTTGGAGAAAACCAGCTTGCCCGCCAGGTGTGCAGAGAAGTCCTGGATGTGAGGGACCGGGTAGCGGTCTGGCGTAGTGGCGTCGTTAAGGCGGCGGTAGTCACCACACGGTCGCCAGCCACCGGCTGATTTAGGGACCATGTGGAGCGGCGAAGCCCAAGGGCTGTCCGAGCGGCGGATGATGCCCAGACGCTCCATGCTGTCGAACTCCGACTTGGCGACCGCCAGCATGTCAGGGTTTAGCCGCCGGGCCCTAGCATAGACTGGGGGGCCTTCAGTGTCAATGTGGTGCTCTACCCCGTGTTTGGTAGTGGCAGCGGAAAAGGTGGGCTGCGTCAAGTCGGGAAACTCACTGAGAAGGTGCTGGAACTTGTCACCCTGTGAGAGTGAGCTGGAGAGCCCGCTGAATGACGCCTCGCCGCGGGTACATGCGAACGAGGCAAACGTCAGTGCGTCCACCAGGCGGCTGTTCTTGACGTCCACCAGCAGTCCGTGAGCGCACAGGAAGTCTGCGCCAAGGAGGGCGAAGGAGATGTCAGCCGTGATGAAATCCCACTTAAACCGCTGACCCTCGAAACACAGGTCCACTGTCTTTGTGCCATAGGTGCGGATAGGGGTGTCGTTAGCGGACGTTAAAGGTGGGCCGTGGCCCCCACCGGCGGCGTCCTCCACCGTAGCCGGCAGGACGCTCCGCTGGGGCTCCTGTGTCACAAAGGAGTCTGCAACCAGAGAGGGTGTCCCTGATGAACAGGAGCCGGTTGGATGTGCCCACGCTCGCGGCCACTACCGAGCGCAGGCCTTGGCGTTTCCCGTTGCCTTGTAGGTGCAGGGGGGGCGGCACACCCTCGCTTTCGCCCCATAGCGTGCATGGTAATGACACAGGCCAGGGCTGGAGTCGCTGACGTCGGCCCCGGAGCGTCTGCTAGGTGGCATGCCTCTACGAGGGAAGGAGCCGCTGCGTGTCGGGGCCAGCACCTCAGGGGTAAAACGCTGGGTGGCCAGGAAGAACCGGTCAGCTTCTTCGGCTAAAGCGCGTGGCTCAGTAATAGCCGTGTTAGCGAGCGCTGTCTGAACATGCGGCGGCATGTGCCGAAGAAACAATTGGGTTCTTCAGTACCTAGCAGGTTGAGCATCATTACCATGTGGTCAGAAGGCTTGCTGTCTCCCAGGCTATGAATAGCGAGCAGGCGTCGGGCCCGTTCCGACCGTGACAGCTCGAAAGTCTTTAGCAAGAAAGCCTTGAACGCTGCATATTTATCCTGGGCAGGGGGAGATGTAATAAAGCCCACCGTCCGGGTCGCAGTGGAACTTCCCAGTGCCGAAACGACGTGGAAATAGCGTGATGCGTCATCAGTTACTCCGCGGAGGGCGAACTGAGCCTCCGCCTGTGCGAACCATGCAGCCGCAGATGTCTCCCAAAACTCCGGCAGTTTGAAAAAAACGGCGTTATTTGCCATGCTCGGTTCAGTCTCGGATCCTTCTACGAGACTTATGTCGGGGTCACCAATGTAGTGCCGAGAGACGGGAGTCGGAGGCGGGGTATCGAAGGTACAAGCTAGACTTTTATTTAGCATCAGAACAACATGTAAACAGCTTCCAGCCCGGGAAGATAAGACCGGGGGAAACAGGAAGTCCGGTTAACTCAAATGTCCGTGCGGAACAATACCCCAACCCATAGTTCCGTGGGTGAATAATGTCAATCACCACAATATACACATACTGTTATTTCACACACGCAAAATGGATACTGTTTTGTTGTTCTGCAGACATTGTTCTGTGAGACAAGTAAACAATGGGAATATCTTATTACATGTTATACTTTGGATTCCTAAAGCTTTTAGTCTACCATCCCATCATTCAAGGGTGGTTTTCACTATAAGCAATGGGTTTTTTTTTAGGCGGAGGTAATAATTTACCTTTTTTTACTATGTTCCATCTGAATGTACTCGAACACAGAAACATCTATATTGATTCTGACACTTCTACATCCAACTCACAGATGTAACCTTGCTTTGATAAAAGAAATTATTCATATAAATTATATATATAACCCTTTTAGAAGTTAAGTTATAGTCATTTGTTTTGGGCATGTCATTTTCGAGCCTGAAACCTGAAAAAAAGGCTTGGGGTTTAACAGGTTAAAGTGTTAATGAAGAGTAAAGGGAACAGACCTGCTCTGTGTATCCGAAGCTGAGGCTGTAAAACAGCGTCCAGTAGTTTCTGGAGTCTCTTGTTCTCCTCTTTGGAAAGAAACAGCTCCTCCTCGAGCTCTGCTATTGTTTGTTCAAACCGAGCAAATATATCTTCAGCAGCAGCAGTGAGTCGCTGCTTCCTCAACGACAGCAGCATTTGGACTTTACTCATGTTTCCTAGATCACCTTTTCCTGCAGACTCCGTTAAACACACCGTTTCTCTCTCCATCAAACTCTCAATCTGACTAGTGTTGCTAACGTGTTTCCAGCTAGCATGCTAAGCTAGCTCCTATAGTCCGAGGTAAACGCTCCAGAAAAAAGAGCACAGAGTCCATTCAGAGGTTTATCCAGACACACAGATGATGGATCAGTAGTGCTGGAGCTCATACACACTTTCTCAGGAACACAGAGAGAGAACCGTAGCGACGAGACGCCACATGCAGGGCTCGAGTTACGTGTGAGCCCAATGGGAGCTGAGCTCCCATAAGGAGGGGCTGAGCTCCCACGGATGCAGTGACATCATACATCTTTGGGGGTCGCTAATACATTACCAACAACCATTATTTTAATCACAAATAATGCATGTGTCAATGTAATGAGTATTATTTACGTTAAAGAGGTAAATAGGCTAAAAGAAAAACATGTTTTCCAAAAGAACTACAGCATTCTCTTGAATGACAATATGCCTGCACTGCACCTCCAAGCAAGGTGCGCAATACATTGTTTAGCAATCTATGCCTGTGAGCGTGCTGCGCGAGCAGAGATGGTGTGTTATGTGGTGTGCGTAGTTTAACCTTTTCATATTTAAGTTTGTAGCAAGTAGAGGGCTGCTGCTGTGTGTGTGTGTGTGTGTGTGTGGTGTTGTGTGTGTGTGTGTGTGTGTGTGTGTGAGTGAGTGTGTGTTTGAGTTGTGTGAGTGCGTGCGTGCGTGCGTGCGTGCGTGCATGTACGTTAGTTTTAAAGACCCCCATAGAGCTCAGTTTATAACTCGAACCCTGATCATCATCATCATTTCCCAAAAAACCCTGTTGGTCATTTTAAAGAGACGTCCATTAATGATGACAGGAGGCTCAGCAGCCCTCTGTCTGATAGACTGATGTGTTCATGACGACTTATAGATTTACTTTTCATTCATTCACAGTGCGAAACATTGTGCAACTCGATTTTGACAGGATAACAACTAATGACTTCTAGAAATGTGTGAGTAACATTCTGTTTTTACACTTCTCTGTTTCAGTGTGTACTCTGTATAAATGCTCTGTAGTTGATCTGATTGAAATTGTGATTTTAATCTCAAAACCGCTACAGTATTTTCAGGCAGAAATTTGGGACAATCAGTTTGATAGAAACCTTAAAACTAAACTAACTGGCTGCTAGGGTTAACTTTGATTTAAACATTTGTAGAATACTAAGAGCTTTATTGAGTAGGGGTAACTGTATTAAGGGTTAACCTCATAATTGTATAACTTAGAGTTTAATGTAGTTGTAACCTATTGTGCCACTAATAAGGTTCAATAGCAACTCAGGAGTGAGCCAGTCTCGAATTTCTATTGAGGCCCATCAGCTGCAGAGAGTTAACTAATTAAAAGGGCGTGGCCCCACAGCTGTGAGAACTCAGCAATCAGGTGTCCATTTTAGGTAGCACTTTCCAGGAGCGTCAGACAGACGAAGAAATTGCAGTCCTGCGGGAGTCACGAGGGAGGCAAAGAGGAGGCAAATCCTACTTTGATTGAGCTAAGTATCGCTGGTGTTTTATTTTGTTTTTAGCCCCTCATGCTATAATCATGTGTATTTTCTCCATTCCTGTCCTCTCGCAATTATCACTGGCCCCGTGTATCTCCTAATCGTTATAACCGGCCTGCTCTCGTCTATCCCACATGCTCCACTGAGATCCAACATCTAGTTACAGGTGGCCTGTGGAACTGCCAGTCAGCTGTTCCTAAGGCTGACTTCATCTCTGGCTACGCTTCCCTGCAGTCTCTGGATTTCCTTGCTCTCACTGAGACCTGGATTACTCCATCCAACACATCCACCCCAGCAGCTCTCTCCACAGCATATTCCTTCTCCCACACCCTCTGGCAGAGGAGGTGGCACAGGTCTCCTGCTCTCTCCCAAATGGAGCTTTTCCCTCTTCAAGCTACCTAACTTCACTCCTTCCACCTTTGAATTCCATGCCGTCACAGTAACCCATCCTATACAATTAACCATTGTTGTTCTCTACCGTCCACCAGGCACCTTGGGGGACTTCTTGGAGGAATTAGATGATCTCCTCTCACACATCCCTGAAACTGGCCCTCCCGCTGTACTTCTCGGAGACTTCAACCTCCAGATAGGAAAGATATCTGAACTAACATCTCTTTTAACCGCCTTTGCTTTCTCACGGTCTCCATCCCCACCAACTCCTAAAGCTGGCAATGTCCTTGATCTCATATTCTCAAGGAACTGCACTACTTCTAACATTGCATTACATTTCATTTAGCTGACGCTTTTATCCAAAGCGACTTACAATTACCAATTACAGGGACATTCTCCCTGGAGTAACTAAGGACTAAGTGCCTTACTCAAGGGCACACTAGTGGTGGTGTTCCTGGCGAGATTTGAACTCACAACCTTCCGATCTTCAGCCCACCTCACTATCCATTAGACCACCACTATCCCTAACCTCTCTGTAAACCCGCTTCACACATCCGATCATTTTTCATTTCATTCTCTCTACCCCTTTCCAAACATAACAAACTAATCTCTTCTCATCCTGCACCTGTCCGCCGTAACCTTCGTTCCCTCTCCCCCTCTGCCTTTGCCGGACGTGTTCTTCACAAAGAGAGGAGGACGAGGAGAAGACTGAAGGATGTGTTCTTCACAAAGAGAGGAGGACGAGGAGAAGACTGACGGACGTGTTCTTTACAAAGAGAGGAGGACGAGGAGAAGACTGACGGACGTGTTCTTTACAAAGAGAGGAGGACGAGGAGAAGACTGAAGGATGTGTTCTTCACAAAGAGAGGAGGACGAGGAGAAGACTGAAGGACGTGTTCTTCACAAAGAGAGGAGGACGAGGAGAAGACTGACGGACGTGTTCTTCACAAAGAGAGGAGGACGAGGAGAAGACTGACGGACGTGTTCTTCACAAAGAGAGGAGGACGAGGAGAAAACTGACGGACGTGTTCTTCACAAAGAGAGGAGGACGAGGAGAAGACTGAAGGACGTGTTCTTCACGAAGAGAGGAGGACGAGGAGAAGACTGAAGGACGTGTTCTTCACAAAGAGAGGAGGACGAGGAGAAGACTGAAGGACGTGTTCTTCACAAAGAGAGGAGGACGAGGAGAAGACTGAAGGACGTATTCTTCACGAAGAGAGGAGGACGAGGAGAAGACTGACGGACGTGTTCTTCACGAAGAGAGGAGGACGAGGAGAAGACTGAAGGACGTGTTCTTCACAAAGAGAGGAAGACGAGGAGAAGACTCAACATTTCGCACTAAAACAAATGAATAATGAAATATTTTCAGATGATAAGGTATTGAATAATAAGGTATTTCTACTATTATCACAGATAACATTAATATCCGTAATCATCCAACAATCAGGGTTAACAACACGACTCTAACGCGTTATCCATGCACAGACAGATGTTTCAATTACTGGATTAAAAATGTCACTTTTGGCCCAAAACAAATATGATAATACTTCACATAACAATTATATAGCATATTTGATCCTCTAATTAGAGAAGTATAATCTTAAGAAATTTATATTCTATATTCAAAATTAGATAAACACAGAAGAACCCTTTCAAAGTACCAAGCAAGAGCTGAATACTTTTACTTTTACTCAAGTACAAGATCTGAGTACCTCTACTTTTACTCAAGTACAAGATCTGAGTACTTGTACCTTTTTATTTTTGTGAAGGTGGTGATAATACTGTTAACTTAAACCCATGTCAAACCAAAGAAGAAGAGAAAGAGAGAAGGTTGGAGATCACCAGAACACATGCACACACTCTGTGAAGAAAACTGTTTTGTTTCTGGCATGTTCAATACATTATTGATTTATAATAATCCCCAGAGGGACCTTCTGTTTCTCACTTTGAGTCTCGGTTATAAGTCCCGCCCCCTCGTTTAACTCTGACCCACCAATTGGTTGTCTCAGTTAGATTGTGTCTCTTCTGATTGGATGACGTGTTATTTAGCAAGGAGAGTCTTAACTGTAAATTAATCACAGGCATCACAACTGAGCGGCTTTTGAAAAGGTAGGATACCCTCTGCTATCACTCTTATCAAGACAGTCCGTTATAATGTAATATAACAGATGAATGTCAATGTGTTGTCTTGTAACGTTCGCGCATATTAGCATTGGTAACAAGTTGCCGCTAAGCCAGAAACACACCGGAGCTCTCCGGCCGTTTAAATCCGTAAATACTTGTCATTTGATGCTTATTGCTATGCGCTAACGTTTATGAAGTTAACATTTATATGCACCATTCGTGATTAAAAGTTGCCACTCCGCCATTTACAGTCTTACAGTCAGGCACGCACGTGCGCAGACATCTGGAGGCTCTGAACTGGAAAAAGCCCCGAAACACACAAGACCTTTAGAAACTTGTTTTTAATGTAAAAGGTTCATGAAATAAAAACACAACACGGTCATTGCAAGTGACACTCAGGTGACTTTGAGTTTAGCGGTCCATATCTCATTAAAATATCTAATGTTAATAACTATTAAAGAAAACATGGGGACAATTGTGTTGTAATGTAGTTTGCCCATTGTACCTGCTGTGCAGACATACTGATAAAATAGGGCTTTAACTACTTACCTTATATAAACTCACTAATGAATGAAACCAGTTCAATACGCATTATTATATTATAATGTAATAAGTATCATTCATTTAAAGTCAGACCTCTGAGGTTAATGTTGAGCTGATGGAAAAGTGTTGGTTAGCATTATCTTTTCAATCAGAACCAGCTTTTACTCATGTTATTTTCCTTATTTCTATTCAGACTGTTACTACATGTTTTATTCTTATTTCCTATTCTGTTATTTACTTGTTATTCTTATCATCCCTGTTTATTTCATCCTGTGTACTATCTGTGTTTCTCTCTTGCTGCTTTAACACCTGAATTCAACGCTCCTTCTTCTCCAAAGAGAGGCTTTGTGCTAACTAACTGCTGTACTTCACGTGTACTTGTGAAGTACTTGACTGCTAGCTTCTGACGTGTTTTTGATGTGATCTCAGGAAGATGGATTACAAACCGGCCTTCCGTTTTCAGGCTGGTTCTTCAGAGCTCACCACCTCCACCTCCTCATCATCATCAGCCACCACCTCCTCCTCAGCTGTCTCTTCTCCCCCCAAACAGCGGAGGAAGAGAAAGGCAGTGGACCTGTGTATGTACCATGTCAGTGGAGTGTTACTGTTAGTCAGGCTGTTGTGTGATGAGTGAACATTTTCTAATCGTGTCTGCAGCTTCCTCAGAGGACGAGGACCACCATCTGATGGGGGAAGCTGCTTTAGGTAAGTCTGTGCTTCGTGTCATTATTAAGCTTTGTATAATAAAATCTATTTGGTAAGTCAAGTGTGTTTTTCTGCTGTGCACAGCATCTCCTCCTCCTCCTCTTCAACTAGTCGCTCCTCCCCCTCAGGTCTGTAATAATGTTGTTGTAAACATCTAGTATCAGTGTGTAGTGTAAAGCTGCAGCTCAGTGACCTGTGTGTGTGTTGCAGCTGCTCCTGCCGACAGCCTGGAGGAGCAGCCTCCCTGCAGAGCAGCACGAGTGGGTCAGCAGGGCTCTGTTTGTGGCTGACAGGGCAGGGAGGCCCGTCCTGTCCCCGGAGCTCCAGCTGCTGCACCACCCCCCCGGACCCGGCTGGTGTTACTCCCAGCGGCCCTCCTCCCCGGATGCTTTCTTCCAGCGGCCCTTCTTCCTCTGGGCTCCGTACAAAATGTGGAAGTATCACCTGAGTGCCCAAACTGCGCACACAAGCTGACAGGTAGCGGGATATACAAGACCGTGCGCATAGTTTGGACCTGGACGGCTGGTACTACATAGGGACGGAGTACCTGGAGTGCAGGTACTGATACATTTACAAGAATACTCTTGTGCTTGAAGCTTTGGTTAAATAGACATTGTAAAATAATGCAAGTACTTTATTTATGATTATAACTATCAGTAGCAGTAGTAGCAGATACACCAATAAACCTTTCTGTCCCAGATCCTGCACAAAGAAGTGTGCCAGCTGGTCGGAGAGCATCAGGAGCCAGGGACCTGGACCACCAGCAGCTCTTCCCTGCTGTGCTGACCTACAGGTAAACATCACGCTGCAGGACACAGTGATGTTTGAAGGACATTGAGATGGTTGGTGTTCACCTCTGCATCTGTGTTTGTGCTGCAGGCTCTCTTGTGACCGGAGGGTGCTGGCTCTCATGAAGGGGCGCACGCTGGGCAACAGCGCCAGCCGGCTGCACTCCTTCCTGGTGGAGCAGCACACGGCAGAGTGGATGAGGAGGAGCATCCACTACCTGCACACCTGCAGGAGGTTTGAGGTTGCAGGTGTGCAGATGCCACGTCCTCAGCCTCCACCACAGATGGTGCCTGTCCCCAGCAGCGGCTGGCTTCTGTCCACCTACGCCCGGGAGTCCTTTACGAGGATAGAGGAGCTGAACGCGAAGGTGACCTCAACCTTTGGGTCCATTCTTAAAATGGGCTCCACCAAGAAGGTGAGAAATGTAATGTTACTTAGTAATATGTACACTGTAGGTTTCATGGCTGCACCCTGACTGATGGATGAGACCCTCTTCTCCCCTGCAGGTTGTGGAGGAAATTATTAAGAGAAACTGATAAATGATTCATGGACAAAGTTTGTATTTTGTTATATTTAATAAAGTAATAAAGAAAGTCAATATACAAGTGAAATGGATCCAAAATGTAGGAACAGAGCTACTTCATCCTCCGAGGATAAAGAGGTTCTGCACCCAGAACACAGCTTACAGTCACACTGTATAGAACAGAGAGAAGATCCAACTGGTCCCACCCATCACTTCTCTGAGGCATCATCTAAACATCCCACCATTAAACCATGTAACCCCCCAGTCCTTTACCCATTCTCAAATCCACCTTTACCCTCCTGAAATGTAAACCCTTAACATCTGTCTCTGTGTTAAACACATACAAGACTAAAAATACAATGTAACAGTGTAAAAGGCAATCAGAGTATAAGACTATATGTTTTAAAGGATTATATGATCATTTGACACGACGCAGGTGACCAAGAAGCTGGCGGGAGCAGACGCTGGTACCACTCTGTGGATGAGCAGCGTGGGGAACGAGCTGGGGCAGGTCCTGATGTCCGTGCTGACGGCCGCTGAGGGCTACGGCCTGAGAGACATGGCGCGGGGCCTGCAGGACCGATACCAGCGGGCAGGGAAGGAGCCTCCACAGGTCCTGTATGTGGACAGGGACTGCTGCCGGAGGGACGGAGAAACCTGCGCGACAGCTGCTCTCTTCCCCGCCTGGCCACACCTGGCTGTCAGGCTGGACATCTGCCACTTCATGAGGAGACTGGCAGCAGGTGTGACCTCCAAGAGCCACCCCCTCTACCCCGAGTTCATGCGGCCTCTCTCCGGCTGCATCTTTGAGTGGGACGCGGAGGACCTGTCCCTTCTGGAGACGGCCCTGCAGGCGGACGGGTCCAGGAGGACGCCGTCCAGCAAGGAGATGGCTCGGCACTGCCGCCGGTGCACGCGTGGGGCGCAGGAGACCGAGCGTCTGCTGGGAGAGACGGTGCAGGCGTTCATGGGGGCCACTGATGCCACGAACACCCCCCTGCTGGAGAGGAGCCGCATGGAGGAGATCCTGGAGACACAGAGGCATCACATCCCCTGCATTCAGGTACAGCTCTTACATGAAATCATTCAACATGTTTTATGTTAAGACAAAACACTGAATAATCAGAGCCTCTCCCCTTCAGGATCCTGCTGCTGTCCCCCTGTACACCAGGACGGGATAGCTGACCCGGGGGGGGTGTCTCTGCCCGTCTACCGCTGTGCCCGCGGCTCCTCGTCCCTGCACTCCTTCCACCTGCACCTCCACAGGTTCATCCCGGGTTAGGCACCGTGCTTTAAGAGTTTACACTTTTTCTCCTTGGGTGTAAAATCCTTATGTCTGTGTGTCATGTTGCAGGCTCCTCTGCGAGGGGGAGCTTCTTCCAGATGTTTCAGTTGGAGGGGCTCACGAGGTGGAACGAGGACCGGGGGGGGGCGGCAGCAGGGGGGGCCGGCACCAGTTGCTACAGCGGCCAGGAGCAGTACACTCTCCACCAGCTCACGCAGCAGTTCTTCCAGACCACGCTGGTGGAGAGCTACGTGAAGCCGCTGCAGTACACAGGTGATGCTTCAGATTCAGAGTCAATGCTTCTGGAAGGTTTCTGGTTGGGGCTTCACCTCTGCAGAGAACATCAGAACAAGGTGAAGAACAACTGTGATATGAAGAATGTATCTACTCTCTTCTTCCTCAGGTGAGCTCATCGGGACCAGCTACCTGTACAACCAAACGGGAAAGGTTCTGCAGCCCCTCCCTGATGACCCCGGGGACAGGGAGGAGGAGGAGGAGGGATATGACATGACCAGTACACGGAGGATTTCTTTCATCCTCCTCCTCCTCCTCCAATGAAAGAAGAGGAGCCCCAAGCAGAGGAGGCCATTGCTGGACCATCCTGGGCTTTTCCTGCCACCTCCTCATCTTCCTCTTCCTCCGTTCCTTTTCCCTCCGCTCCCTCCGCCCCCTCCACCTCCTCCTCCTCCTCATACACTCCCAAGTCGACGACCTACAATCGTCTCAGACTGCAGGAGAAGCAGGCGGAGGCAGCTCGGAGGGGGGAGAGTCTGAGACTCAGAGCCCCGTCTCAGACCAAGTGCTCCTTCTGTGGGCTCAGAAAAATAAAGGAGACGGGGCACAGACTCCTGGTGAAGCCCAGCGGGGAGAGAGTGAGCTACTGCCCTGTTTCGGCAAAAGGAAAAGAGCCCCGAGGAGTGGCTGGACTCCCTCCAACAACACTGGACACAATAACATGCTGTATATAATGTAAATATCTTTTCAAATAAAGAGTTCAAACTTAAATATCTGTTTGGATTTACTTCCTGTAGTTTCCAACACTCTGCTGTCTTCCTCCGCTGTTGTTGCACTTCAATTGAAGTTCAGCAGGTTTCAAAAAGGAAGGAGATGTCCTTTTGCTTTTTAGAAAACTATTTTAAATAGTTTGAACAATACATATAAAAACACTACATTGAAAATACACATGATACATAAATGAGTAATTAGTAACATAAATACCAAAGAACCCAGTATTTGAGAGTCCAGAGAGCAGACTGAAGCTTTCCCACAGTGGGTGTGAAAGAGTCGTTCCTTACAGCATCCTGTGGAGGCATGATTTCCTTTATAAACCCGATGGCTCATCTCGGGGTCAGGAGGGCGGGGTGATCCACATGTCTTTGATCTGATTGGATGAAAGCTTTTACACCTTTGAGCAAGAGGTAGAGAAATGCAGACACACACACCTCTACACACATCAAACTGCCCGATTATTCCCCCTATTAGTCGTTTTATGAAGGAGATGTCCGGTCCACATGGCGTGTGTGTGTGTGTGTGTGTGTGTGTGTGTGTGTGTGTGTGTGTGTGTGTGTGTGTGTGTGTGTGTGTGTGTGTGTGTGTGTGTGTGTGTGTGTGTGTGTGTGTGTGTGTGTGTGTGTGTGTGTGTGTGTGTGTGTGTGTGTGTGTGTGTGTGTGTGTGTGTGTGTGTGTGTGTGTGTGTGTGTGTGTGTGTGGTAGATCCCCCATGCGTTTGTCCTGGCTGCTCAGGGACATCTCAGTGATTGAGCACCTCTCCCTCCAAGGCTTGACCTTCTGCCGTGCCACTTCAGGAGTGACCCTGGATCAGTGGCTGAAGGTCAACGTCCCGAAGACCACAGGGTGGAGGATGCAGATAAAGATGGCCTCTGCTGCAGCCGCTGTGTTCCCTACCAGGCGTGACCGGACCTGCACGTTATGCAGCCAGAGAACGACCCGGGCGACGGGTCATAGCATGCACGGCCCGACGAGGCAGAGTTTCTGCCAGGTCGCTGACCCCCAGGAGCGCACAGTGGAGCAGGGGCTCACTGAGTTGAGGGGAGGGAAAACAGAAAAGGAAATGCTGAGGGACCGACAGAGGGTCAACAGGAAGAAGAAGAAGAAGGCCGCAATCCTGAACAAAATGTCTTCCTAGTTTTAATTTGTTGATTTGTAAATAAATTAATAAAAAGGTATTTTTAACTTGAATATCTCTGACTGCTTATTCCTGGCTTTTGACAAGTTCCTAACATCTCTTTACCTTCATATCAAGTATGCAGCCGGTGGCTGTCAAAGAGTATTTGGGGGGGGGGGTCTGGGTGGTACACTGGCTTTATTGATCTAAAGGGCTCTGATCTGATTTGATGACCGCTTTTATTAATAATAATAATTCAATACATTTTCATTGAGTTATTACTGTGGACAATACCCACAGGAGTAAACCAGGGTGAAGTGTCTTGCCCAAGGACACAGGGGGGTTTCAAACTGATGTTCCACAAAGCCCCTTCACCAAACCACTCCGGCCCCCCAGCTGAGACCTTCTCAACAGGAAAGTGGGCCCTGAAGGTCCGCGGTTCGATCCCCAGCTGTGGCAGAGCTGAGGAAGAGCTCCCCTCTCAGCCATGACAGCCAGCACTGACTGACACAAAGTGACTCTGAAACAGGGGGTTAGGGTAAGTGAGGAGGATTGTAATAAACTACAAAGAGTACGGTATAGTATCTGTAAAGTGCTGTGAGATAACATCTGAATCAATACAACTGATTTGATTAAAGAAAGGTTTGTACTACGGAGCTGTATTATGATGCATGTTATATTTTATTATATTTTGATGATGTTATATTTTGACGCCACAAAGAGGGCGGTGTCTGTGCTGCTGCAGGGAACTGGCATCGTCCCTGCAGCAGCTGTGGCTGTCCAGCCTCTCCCGCCAGAGAAAGGGCTGTCCTTTGTACAGGTGGGACAAGGACAGCCCTTCAAGTACAACATCCCGGAGGTGCCGGGACCTTCAGGGGTGGGTCTGCCTCCTCCAGATGAGGAGCAGCCCGGCCCCTCATCTGGTTCTTCTGGTTCTGGTTCTGGTTCTGGTTCTGGTTCTTCTTCTTCTTGCTCTTGCTCTTGCTCTGGCTCTTGCTCTGGCTCTTCCTCCTCCTTTATTTAGAATTCATTTCACAACGTCTGAAATTTGACTGCAACACGGGTCAATAAAACACAACATGGTGCATAAAGCGTGCCGTGCCGTGCCGGGCCCGTTTTTGGTTGCGTTTCCACTAGGCCTAGTTCCGGCCCGGGGCTACTTTTTCGCCTTTTTTCTGGCCCGACAAAATCGTGGTTCTATCGGGCCAACAAGCGGGCCAACAACCGGGCTGAATATGCTAAACTAGTGAGAGAATCGCTGGCAAGGGGGCTACAACTACAACAAGATGAACATATTTGACCGTGATTTAATTGTAATACACGTTTCAAAATGATGCCGAAGTAACAACATACTGATACCGGTTAGTAAAAACCATGAATTAATGCTTTGACAAGTCTGCAGACAGACGGCAGGCGAAGAACCTTTTCAAATGCGTGTTGTCTGAATGGAGATCGGCTAAGCTAACGCACTATATGCTCCGACCGTCCACACTCACAAAAACGGCCTATACATACATAAATAAAGCAGCGACTGTATTCGCCATGACACAGACAGTCTGTGGTTTGTACTTTTGTCTAGTTTCTGAACAGATATGAGGAGCTGTGAGCTTGAGTGCTAACAGCTAACGGCTGATGTTGTTTTTCTGAAGATGACGTCACGGCTCCGCCTACACTGCGTTACTATAGATACTACCCCTGTTCCTAAACTGTAATGGAAGCACAGCATTAAAGTGAGCCGGGCCTAACAAGGCCTAACAAAACCGTACTAATGTGTCAGTCAGTGCTGGCTGTCATGGCTGAGAGGGGAGCTCTTCCTCAGCTCTGCCACAGCTGGGGATCGAAACGCGGACCTTCCGCTCCGCACGGCCCACTTTCCTCCTGGCACTAAAAGTATACTAGTATAAGACCCGTCGGAGACGCTGTCGGGACGAGGTGGGATCGCTGAGAAATAAAAGAGTCAGTGATAACGCAGTCTGAGGTTATAACAGCAGAAGAACTGGAGGGTTTCTAAACCTCTCAGGTCTGTGTTTACTGTGATCAGATGCTGCTCTGTTTACATGCACAGATCACTCCTGTTAGATGAAATCCTGCTTATTGTAATAACAGAAATGTGCGATGCAAACAGAAGAAGTCATGAAGGCACAGAGCTCAGGAGTTTTAGGGTCCGGTGGTGTCTCTCCTCCACAAGTTAAAGCATAACCCACTACTCGAAGTGAAACTAGGGAACTAAATGTCTAAGTGTTCTAAAGAAAGGCAGAGGAGTGAAGAGGAGCAGATTGCAGAGGAGATCAGAGGCTCTGCAGCTGCAGTACCACAGGGGGCCATGGGGCGCTGTTTCACCCAAATCATCCCAAATCATATCAAATCTTTAAAAAATCATATTAATCACAGAAAAGCTACGGGAAGGAATCAATAAGGAACGCTTCACGAATTTGCGTGTCATCCTTGCGCAGGGGCCATGCTAATCTTCTCTGTATCGTTCCAATTTTAGTATATGTGCTACCGAAGTAACACATATAACTAAGAATCTGGGGGTATATATACCTCTCTGACCCAGGACCAGGCTCTGCTCTGGTCCTGGGTCACCTGGAGGCTCAGAGGAGGAAAACCCTGCTTCAAAAGGCTCTATATGTGCAGAATAACATGTGTTAATGTGTGATTGTGACCCCTCAGGACCTCAAGTGACCCCCCAGGACTTAAAGTGACCCCCCAGGACCGGCAGACCCACTTCAGGTTCTGCTGAGGAACTGCTAGGGCTTGTGGGTAAAGAGCTGATACGTCACACGGGCCAGGATTGGTCGCCTGGAGAAGAGGACAAAAGATCTCACCGCTCCTCCCCCTCTGGCATTCCTCCCAGACGCCCTTTGACCCCCCTCAGGTCCCAGAGAGGGAGAGGGAGAGGGAGAGGGAAGAGGGGGGGAGACAAAGAGAGGGACACCGGGTAGAGAGGGGGGAAACCCAACTCCAGAAACCCTCCCCCTACCACGTCATACGCCTTTGTGTGTTTGCGTAAAGGTTTCCCTTCAATTTGTGACTTAGAGTGCCGCTCTGCACCAAACACCGGGGACAGGAAGTTACTATAACCCTCCCCGACAGAGAGAAGAAGAAGAAGAAGGTACTAACGGACCCTGTGCAACACTGTCTGTGTCCCCCCCTGAAACACGCTGTGCACAAAGTGGTTCCTTGCAACATTACCAAGTAGTAAACTGAGTAAGACAACACAGACATGTTTGTGTGTTCACAGGATCTGCAGCTCAGAGACATCAGATCTCAAGAGGGTTACCGGAGAGGAGGGGGGTCTGTTCTGTTCATTTCCTCATTTTGGGATGAATAAAGTATCACAAGAAACAGACCGTGCAGTTCCACAGTCTGACCAGCAGGTGGCAGGCTGTGCCCACTAGAGAGCAGTACTTCTAAATCCTCGAGATGCATTACTGTAATGTTGATCAGTAATAAAACGTGCAGCTGAAGCCTCATTCAATTAGAACGTGTCACATTGAGATGTGTTTGTTTTTAAAGTGTTCTTAACTCAGCGTGAATTGGGATTGGGTTTCATCTGGAGATTAGACTGCACATTATACTTTTACTCAGTACAAGATCTGAGTACTTCTACTTTTACTCAAGTACAAGATCTGAGTTCTTCTACTTTTACTCAAGTACAAGATCTGACTACTTCTACTTTTACTCAAGTACAATACCTGAGTACTTCTACTTTTACTCAAGTACAAGATCTGAGTACTTCTACTTTCACTCAAGATCTGAGTACTTCTACTTTCACTCAAGATCTGAGTACTTCTACTTTAACTCATGTACAAGATCTGAGTACTTCTACTTTTACTCAAGTACAAGACCTGACTACTTCTACT
Organism: Dissostichus eleginoides; assembly: GCA_031216635.1. Classification (NCBI taxonomy): domain Eukaryota; kingdom Metazoa; phylum Chordata; class Actinopteri; order Perciformes; family Nototheniidae; genus Dissostichus; species Dissostichus eleginoides. The sequence goes on along the minus strand of CM062271.1, from coordinate 2,288,901 downwards.
TTTACTCAAGTACAAGATCTGAGTACTTCTACTTTTACTCAAGTACAAGACCTCAGTACTTCTACTTTTACTCAAGTACCAGACCTGAGTACTTCTCCTCTTATGAGAACACTTCATCAGATCGTGTTAAATGGATCTTTCTCCATTAAAGTGACCCTGCTCTACCTGCTGCTCAGAGGCGCACGCGCACTGCCTCAGGTGTTTATCGATCCTAAACGACATGTCATTATTCAGTCAGTTATTGATCGATCTCGTTTCACTCACCCTGTTTGGAGAAGACCTCCTGTCTCACTTAAAGGTCCCATGTCATGCTTTTCCGGTTCTTACCCGTCCACTTGTGTTATGAAGGTTTTTCTGCATGTAAACGGTCTGCAGAGTCAAAAACCCTCATAGTACACCCTGTAGGGAGTAACTCTAACACAGAGAAGACCTGTCTGTGCTGCCCCAGAACGCCTCGTTGGACATTTCTCTTTTTCCATTGTTTACTTCCTGGGTATCGCTACGTAGGGATACCCAGAGGCCACGCCCAGAGCTATGGCCGCACCCTCTGCCAGCCTTTCACGAAACAAAGCTTCCCAAACCTTTCAGCGACTCATGCCAGATATGCACAGCGTAGGGCACTGAAGAACGATGCTGTTCCTACTTTGTTTGGACCAGCAGGAGATTCGGGTACACAACCTGTAAGTATTCATTGTTGTTTTTGTATTTATGATGTTTAAAACAAACAAGGTATCTACCACGACTGTTTAAATGGGTAAACGTTTTTCGGGCTGCTACGTTGGGATCGCGGAGAAATGCTCTACGAGCCTCTCACGTCGCGTGACCAATCAGAGCACACTGGGCTCACAGGGAGGGGGGGGGCAGGAGCTCCAACAAGCCTCTTAGGACAGAGAGTGAATACACATACTATACAGAGATGCTGTATGAGAAACCAATGTGAGTTTGGAACATTGAACAGTATAAATCTATTCTAGTAGACCTCAACAATGGAATTATGATCAGTAGAAATGGCCATGACATGGGACCTTTAAAGCCGTCATTACAGTTTTTCTCGATTGCTATCACACTTTTTTTTTTTAATTGCTCAGTTTCTCAGAACACTAAACACAATTCACAAAACCACACACCCAAAGAGCAAAACACCTCATTTCTCCTGCTAAGTGAAGAACTGCACTCAAAACTACAGAAACACTTACCAAATGCACTTCATTCATAATACTAGATGGTTTGACCACCCAACTACACACTGCTGAGCATACTCTAAAGCACTCTCATCTGTTATGGGCTATGCTCTGTACATAGAGGTTTCTGCAGAGAAAGATTGCTTGAGTTTACAGAAATACAGTAAATGAAGAAATACAAATGAGTTGTAGAAAAAAAATCATATTTTATTCAAAAATAACATTGTGCAACATGCATCTCAGCACATAGTTAGTTGTTTCTGTAACGCAAAACAAAAATGATGCTTCTGTCAAATACAGTAGATAGAAATAAAAACGTAGAGTAAAAAAATATTAGGCTGAACCCTCTGTCCAGCCTTTCTCATCGTCACACCATGTTACCAACCATGGTGTGACGATGAGAGAGGCTGAACCCTCTCTCCAGCCTTTCTCATCGTCACACCATGTTACCAACCATGGTGTGACGATGAGAGAGGCTGAACCCTCTCTCCAGCCTCTCTCACCGTCACACCATGGTTACATGGTGAGACGGTGAGAGAGGCTGAACTCTCTGTCCAGCCTCTCTCACCGTCACACCATGGTTGGTAACATGGTGTGACGATGAGAGAGGGTTCAGCCTCTCTCATCGTCACACCATGGTTGGTAACATGGTGTGACGGTGAGAGAGGCTGAACCCTCTCCAGCCTCTCTCATCGTCACACCATGGTTGGTAACATGGTGTGACGATGAGAGAGGCTGAACCCTCTCTCCAGCCTCTCTCATCGTCACACCATGGTTGGTAACATGGTGTGACGATGAGAGAGGCTGAACCCTCTGTCCAGCCTCTCTCACCGTCACACCATGGTTGGTAACATGGTGTGACGGTTTGGTCAGGTGGAACGTGTTTCTTGATCATTGGTCCATGTGTGAGGCATTTTGAATATCAGTGTTTTAAACCGGCTAACACGTGACTTTATGTCAGATTCCTGTGTCTCACGTGGAGAAACGTGTGCAGTGGTTTGCCAAAAGAAATTTAAAAGTTACATATTTTTTGAGAAAAGACAGGATTTAGAGAAAGATCATTCGATTTTTTTTTTTTTTTTTTTTTAGTAAAAAAGTCAGAAACTTGAGAAATGTCAGAATTCTAGTTTGTGAGAGAGAAACTCCTCTGGAAGGAACACAGGGATTTTAGCCTCTGCAGACATTACATTACATCGCATTTAGCTGACGCTTTTATCCAAAGCGACTTACAATAAGTGCATTCGACCAGGAAGATACAAACTTGAAGAAAACAGAATCATATAAGTACATCAGGTTTCATAGAGCCAAAACATTTCAAGTGCTACTCAACTTTAGATAAGCCAGTCCTTTGTTAGTATATAATTGTAGCAATTCTTTGTTAGTAATTCTATCGCTCGAAGTGGAGTCGAAAGAGATGAGTTTTCAGTCTGCGCCGGAAGATGTGTAAGCTTCTGCTGTCCTGATTCAATGGGGAGCTCATTCCACCATTTTGGAGCCAGGATAGCAAACCGACGTGTTTTTGCTGATGGGAACTTGGGTCCCCCTCGCAGTGCGGGTGCAGCGAGCCGTTTGGCGATGCAGAGCGGAGTGCACGTGCTGGGGTGTACAGTTTAACCATGTCCTGGATGTAGGAAGGGCCAGATCCAACAGCATGGTACGCAAGTACCAGTGTCTTGAAGTGGATTCTAGCAGTTACTGGAAGCCAGTGAAGTGAGCGGAGGAGCGGCGTGGTGTGGGAACATTTGGAAGGTTGAAGACCAGACGAGCCGCTGCATTCTGGATGAGCTGCAGAGGTCGGATGGCACATGCAGGTAGACCAGCCAGGAGGGAGTTGCAGTAGTCTAGGCGTGAGATGACGAGAGCCTGGACCAGAAGTTGCGTCGCTTTCTGGGTCAGGAGGGGACGTATCCTCCTGATGTTGTAAGCGTGTATCTGCAGCAGGGTTGTAGCAGCGATGTTTGCAGTGAAGGACAGGTTGTTATCTAGGGTCACACCCAGATTCCTTGCAGTCTGAGTCGGGGAAACAACAGAGGTGCCGATGTTGATTGTTAGGTCAAGAGTGGGACAATCTTTTCCCGGAAGGAAAAGCAGTTCAGTCTTGTCAAGGTTGAGCTTGAGGTGGTGAGCAGACATCCACTGAGAGATGTCAGCTAGACAAGCAGAGATGCGTGCGACGACCTGGGTCTCTGAGCGGGGAAAGGACAGAATTAATTGGGTGTCGTCAGCGTAGCAGTGGTATGAAAAACCATGCGGGCTAATGACAGATCCGAGCGAGTTTGTGTACAAGGAGAAGAGGAGGGGACCAAGAACAGAGCCCTGAGGGACCCCTGTAGTTAATTGACAAGGGTCGGACTCGGACCCTCTCCAAGTTACCCTGTAGGTGCGGTCTTTGAGGTATGAGGTGAGGAGGGAAAGTGCAGAGCCTGAAACTCCAAGTTCTTGGAGAGTGCGAAGGAGGATCTGATGGTTCACCGTGTCGAATGCAGCAGACAGGTCCAAAAGGATGATGACAGAGGAGAGGGAGGCTGCTTTAGCCGTGTGCAGTTCCTCAGAGACAGCGAGGAGGGCAGTTTCTGTGGAGTGACCTGCCTTGAAACCAGACTGGTGCGGATCCAGAAGGTTGTTCTGATGGAGATAACAGGAGAGTTGTTTAAAGACAGCGCGTTCAAGTGTTTTAGACAGGAGAGAGACAGGCCTGTAGTTTATAACATCAGACGGGTTGAGAGTGGGTTTCTTTAGGAGAGGGTTTACTCTTGCCTCCTTGAGACTGTTTGGAAAGTGACCAGAAGTTAGAGAAGTGTTGATGAAATGGGTGAGAAACGGTAGAATATCAGGAGCGATAGTCTGAAGGAGGTTTGAGGGGATAGGGTCCAGAGGACAGTGGTAGGACGGGCAGAGGTAATGAGGGTAAGAACCTCACTTGGAGAGAGAGGGGAAAAGGAGGTTAGTGTGTGGGTGAACGGTGGGTGGTGACCCAGCGGTGAGTAAAGGTGAGTCCGAAAAAGAAGAGCGAATATCATCAACCTTTTTTCAAAGTAGTTAACAAAGTCGCTTGACAGAAGGGAGGAGGGGGAAGGGGCTTTGGGGGGTTCGAGGAGGGTGGAGAAGATGGAAAATAGTTTTTTGGGATTGGAATAGGAAGAATGGATCTTATCTTGAAAGAAAGTGCTTTTTGCCTGAGAGATCGAAGCAGAGAAAGAGGAGAGGAGAGCCTGATAGGTTAGGAGGTCGTCATGGTGTTTGGATTTCCACCGTTTCCGCTCTGCTGCCCGAAGGATGGTTCTATTAGCACGCAGTGCGTCATTTAGCCAGGGAGCAGGAGGGGACTGACGAGCCTGCCGAGATGTGAGAGGACAGAGAGAGTCCAGAGAGGATGAAAGAGTAGAGAGGAGAGTTTCTGCAGCAGAGTTTGGAGGCAGGAGTTGGAACAAGTCAGAGGAAGGGAGGGCTGAGAGCACCGATGAGGCAAAGGCAGAGGGGGAGAGGGAACGAAGGTTACGGCGGACAGGTGCAGAATTAGAAGAGATTAGTTTGTTATGTTTGGAAAGGGGTAGAGAGAATGAAATGAAAAAGTGATCGAGGTGTGAAGGGTTTACAGAGAGGTTAGAGTAGTGCAGTTCCTTGAGAATATGAGATCAAGGACATTGCCAGCTTTATGAGTTGGTGGGGATGGAGACAGTGAGAAAGCAAAGGCGGTTAAAAGAGATGTTAGTTCAGATATCTTCCCTGTCTGGAGGCAGACCATTTACATGCACACAAAACTATATCAGAATAATATATTAAACTATAAATACTCTATACTTCACTAAAGAAGACACGAGCACATTTCCTCTGATGTTTATTTTTATTTTTTGTCACATGAACCGTCCCGTTTCTTTGCCCTTTGCCCTTTGCTCCTTCAGACGAGGCCCAGGGCAGCGCAGAGCTCTTTGATCAGGTCCAGCTTCAGGTAGATCCTGCAGAACGACAACAGAACCCCGAGCCCGCAGAACCAGATCAGCAGCCAGAGAACCCGCGCGCTGGAGTACAGGGGGTCCAGCCTGCACAATAAACACAAACAAACAAACAAACAAATAAATAATAATAAAAAATAATAAATAAAAGTAAATACAAAGATATTCTAATTTTATAAACTGTTTAATCGAATGTGAGATACAGGAGGGGGGGGGGGGGGGGGGGGGGGGCAGCCTGCAGGGGGGATAATAATACATGCTTTAATACAAACAGAAATACAAAAAAGTCAATAAATAAATTCACCAAATGATTCTAAAATAAATAGATGAAAGAAATCTGTTTCTGAATTATCACATTTTATTCTGCATTCACTTCAATAAGTCTCCATTGTTCTTCATCAGCACATCCCCCCCCTCTCTCCAACCCCCCCTCTCTCCAACCCCCCTCTCTCCAACCCCCCTCTCTCCAACCTCCCCTCTCTCCAACCCCCCTCTCTCCAACCTCCCCTCTCTCGAACCCCCCTCTCTCCAACCTCCACTGGCTCCCGGTCAAGTCCCTCCTCACCTACAAGTCCCTCATCACCTCCAAGTCCCTCCTCACCTACAAGTCCTGCATCACCTACAAGTCCCTCATCACCTACAAGTCCCTCATCACCTACAAGTCCCTCATCACCTACAAGTCCTGCATCACATACAAGTCCCTCATCACCTACAAGTCCCTCCTCACCTACAAGTCCCTCATCACCTACAAGTCCTGCATCACCTACAAGTCCCTCATCACCTACAAGTCCCTCATCACCTACAAGTCCCTCATCACCTACAAACTCCTCCTCCTCACCTACAAGTCCCGCATCACCTACAAGTCCCTCATCACCTACAAGTCCCGCATCACCTACAAGTCCCGCATCACCTACAAGTCCCTCATCACCTACAAGTCCCGCATCACCTACAAACTCCTCCTCCTCACCTCCATCACCTACAAGTCCCTCATCACCTACAACTCCTCCTCACCTACAAACTCCTCCTCCTCACCTCCAAGTCCCGCATCACCTACAAGTCCCTCATCACCTACTAACTCCTCCTCCTCACCTACAAGTCCCGCATCACCTACAAACTCCTCCTCCTCACCTCCAAGTCCTGCATCACCTACAAACTCCTCCTCCTCACCTCCAAGTCCCTCATCACCTACTAACTCCTCCTCCTCCTCACCTACACGGCCCTCATCACCTACAAACTCCTCCTCCTCCTCACCTACAAGTCCCTCATCACCTACTAACTCCTCCTCCTCACCTCCAAGTCCCTCATCACCTACAAGTCCCTCATCACCTACAAGTCCCTCATCACCTACTAACTCCTCCTCCTCACCTCCAAGTCCCGCATCACCTACAAACTCCTCCTCCTCACCTACAAGTCCCTCATCACCTACAAACTCCTCCTCCTCACCTACAAGTCCCGCATCACCTACAAACTCCTCCTCCTCCTCACCTACAAGTCCCTCATCACCTACAAACTCCTCCTCCTCACCTCCAAGTCCCTCCTCACCTACATGTCCCTCCGTGCCCTCTCCCCTCAGTCCCTCACAGATCTCCCCCCCCCGTCCCGCACCCTTCGATCCTCAGACTCCGGCCTGCTCTCCATTCCCCATTCACGCCTCCGCACCTTCGGGGGCCGTGCCTTCAGTGTCGCTGCCCCCCCCCCTCTGGAACTCCCTCCCTGCTGAAAGCCCCTTCTCTGAACATCTTCAAATCAACCCTGAAAACTCATCTGTTCAACAATAACTCACTCTCCCCCCCCCCCCCCTGCAATGTAACACTTCCATTTCTGCCCCCTGTTCTACGTCTTGTCCTTATGTTTCTTGTTAAGCGACCTTGGGTTGATGAAAGGCGCTATATGAATTAAAGTTATTATTATTATTAAAGGTACATTGTTATCTGAGGACATATTCCGCGCTTCTCCAGGTTCATGTTAGTATCCTATTTTAGCCTCTGCAGACCCTTTACATGCACTCAAACTGAACACTACAGGAGAGGGAACACCACAGAAGAAGAACAGGGCCTCTTTAAAGAGAGTAAATACATGTTAAATAAACATGGTGTGTGTGTCTCGTACCGTCCCTCAGCAGACTCTGAGTATCCCTGGAAGTACCGGAGACGTGCGTAAATATACAGAAGACCGCAGAGGCAGGACAGCGCTGCAACACAAACACCAATACTTAGATTTATATTTACGAGCTGTAGCAGACCGTGTCGTATTTGTCTGTGTGTGTGTGTGTGTGTGTGTTTGACTGTCTTTAACTGTGTGTGTGTGTGTTTGACTTAGTCTTTAACTGTGTGTGTGTCTGTGTGTGTGTGTTTGACTGTGTGTGTCTCTCTCTCTGTGTGTGTGTGTGACTGTCTTTAACTATGTGTGTGTGTGTGTGTGTTTGACTGTGTCTTTAACTGTGTGTGTGTGTGTGTGTGTATGTGTTTGACTGTGTCTTTAACTGTGTGTGTGCGTGTGTGTGTGTTGGACTGTGTCTTTAACTGTGTGTGTGCGTGTGTTTGACTGTCTTTAAGTGTGTGTGTGTGCGTGCGTGCGTGAGTGTGTGTGTGATCACCTTCACTGAAGAAGACTCCGGAGATCCACAGGACGATGATGAAGATCGGGAAGTACTCGGAGCAGTTCGCTCTGAAAACACCATCATGTTATCAAATCCTCAACAGACACATACAAACATTTCTGCATCTTTTTAAATATATTAAAATGATGTTATGCTTAGCAGATTGTTCTACCCTTAAATGTTATTTTAAATTAATTATTTGAGTTTTTTAATCGATTTCTTTAGATTTTAAACGCAAAGGGAATTTTCATTTTGTGATTCAAAATGTTTTTCAGAATTAATTTCTCAAAAAAAATTCCACATTCTTTAAATTGGAAGTTTAAAGTTTGCATTTTAGATTTTTGAAGTTATTTGAACTGATTTCCAAAAGTTTGTTTTATCTGTTTGTCAGATACATTTCGTTTCTTTGTCGACATCAAGAGTTTGAAACCATTGAATGTTTTAAATAACAGTTTCTTGATAAGAAGATCTGCTGATTTTCTTACTTTAAATGTAAAAGACTCCGGGATGTTCTGAATAAAAGCATGTGATCGTCTGAGTGTTATGACCGAAGAGTGATAAGAGCTGCTTCAATAACACTCGGACACTCGGACCCTCGGACACTCTGACTCTCGGACACTCTGACTCTCGGACACTCTGACACTCGGACCCTCGGACACTCTGACACTCGGACACTCTGACACTCTGACTCTCGGACACTCTGACACTCGGACACTCGGACCCTCTGACACTCTGCTGACACTCGGACTCTCTGACACTCGGACACTCGGACACTCTGACTCTCTGCTGACACTCGGACTCTCTGACACTCGGACTCTGACACTCGGACACTCGGACTCTCGGACACTCTGACACTCTGCTGACACTCGGACTCTCGGACCCTCTGACACTCTGCTGACACTCGGACTCTCTGACACTCGGACACTCGGACACTCTGACTCTCGGACACTCTGACACTCGGACCCTCTGACACTCGGACACTCGGACACTCTGACTCTCGGACACTCGGACCCTCTGACACTCGGACACTCTGCTGACACTCTGACACTCGGACACTCGGACACTCGGACTCTGACTCTCGGACTCTCTGACTCTCTGACTCTCTGACACTCTGACACTCTGACTCTCAGACACTCGGACACTCGGACACTCGGACTCTCGGACACTCGGACTCTCTGACTCTCTGACACTGACACTCTGACTCTCGGACACTCGGACACACGGACACTCGGACACTCGGACACTCGGACTCTCGGACTCTCGGACTCTCTGACTCTCTGACACTGACACTCTGACTCTCGGACACTCTGACACTCTGACTCTCAGACACTCGGACACTGACACTCTGACTCTCGGACACTCGGACACTCGGACTCTGACTCTCTGACACTCGGACACTCGGACACTCGGCTGCAGGTTTACAGAAATAACTATATAAATAGTAACAATAATAATCAATATGAACAATAATCGGAGTCTCACTGAGCTCTGAAGATCCGCTCAAATGCGGGCGGGCCGGCAGTGGAGGGGGGGGAAACTTTGAACTTCCTCCTGGCATAGATCACCTGCAGAGAGAAATACGCTGCACACACACACACACAGTCAGAAACACACACACACACACAAAGTCAGACAAACACACACACACACACACAAATAGTCAGACAAACACACGCACGCACACAGTCAGAAACACACATACACACACAAATAGTCAGACAAACACACACACACACAAATTCAGACAAACACAAACACACACAGTCAGAAATAGTCAGACAAACACACACACACACAAAGTCAGACAAACACACACACACACACAAATAGTCAGACAAACACACGCACGCACACAGTCAGAAACACACACACACACACAAATAGTCAGACAAACACACGCACGCACACAGTCAGAAACACACACACACACACAAATAGTCAGACAAACACACGCACGCACAGAAAAACACACGCACATGCACACACACACACACGCACACATGCACACACACACACACACACACACAGCAATGTGATGACAGACGGATAATTATTATATTTATTAATAATTATTAGAATAATAATTTAACAATCCATGAACATTTGTTCTTCTCTTTGATTTCTTTTCTTATGTTTTTAAATTGTTAAATCCTTTATTTAATGAATCAAATATAGGAACTAATAACTCGTGTAAAAAAGGAGGAGAAGAATTTAAACAATGTGGGTTTCATGTTTCTATATAGCATACAAATAAACCAAATACAAATCATACAGATAATAATGTAATAATTAAATAAAAATAGTCAAATAATACAAAAATAATAATAGTAAATGATAATAATGATAAACATCTAGTATTAGACGAACTAAAGGTACCTCAGGTGTGTTCAGACAGAACGAACCGTCGGTCTGCTCTCACATTACCCAGCATGCCTTCTGTTCTTACCTTGCTCCAGGACACCGAGCACGGTGACGGCGGCGAGGCCGACCGAGTCCTCCGACATCTCTGAAGAGAGAGAGAGGAGTGAAGAGAGAGGAAGAGAGAGACAGGAAGAAAGAGGAAGAGAGGGAGAGAGACACACCTGCAGGGGGCGGGGCTTCAGCACAGGTGAGACTGAAGAGAGAGAGAGAGAGAGAGAGAGAGAGAGAGAGACACACCTGTAGGGGCGGGGCTTCAGCACAGGTGAGACTGAAGAGAGAGAGAGAGAGAGAGAGAGAGAGAGAGAGAGAGACACACCTGTAGGGGCGGGGCTTCAGCACAGGTAGACACACTTTAACTCATAAACACCTGCAGCACTTCCCCAGTGCTTTACTGACTAACACAATTCACTTTTAACTACAGAGGCAAGAGTACACACTTCCTTTACTCAAGTAGAAGAGAAGTACACACTTCCTTTACTCAGGTAGAAGTACACACTTCCTTTACTCAGGTAGAAGTACACACTTCCTTTACTCAGGTAGAAGTACACACTTCCTTTACTCAAGTAGAAGTACACACTTCCTTTACTCGAGTAGAAGTACACACATCCTTTACTCGAGTAGAAGTACACACATCCTTTACTCAGGTAGAAGTACACACATCCTTTACTCAAGTAGAAGTACACACTTCCTTTACTCAAGTAGAAGTACACACTTCCTTTGCTCGAGTAGAAGTACACACATCCTTTACTCAAGTAGAAGTACACACATCCTTTACTCAAGTAGAAGTACACACTTCCTTTACTCGAGTAGAAGTACACACATCCTTTACTCAAGGAGAAGTACACACATCCTTTACTCAAGGAGAAGTACACACATCCTTTACTCAAGTAGAAGTACACACATCCTTTACTCAAGTAGGAGTACAGATACTCGTGTTTAAAGATACTCTGGTAAAAGTAGAAGTACTGACTAAACTTCTTGACTCAAGTAAAAGTAAAGAGGCTTTGAAATGTCCTTCAGTAAAAAGTACCCATAACTAGCAGCTGTTTTAAAGAGTACCTGACCTCCCTTTATATTAATAGAACAATAATGTCATTGTTAGCTAATGAATGTTTCCATGCTGAACAACGGCAACATGACAACGTTTTCATTGGTCCCTCTTCTTTAGAGAAGACCAGGAAATGATGGATACACGGATCGTGTTCAAATCAATAGGCACGCAATGACTCTAAATAATAATGATCACGCCACCAAACACACATTCAGACTAAAGGAACCAGCCTGTTTGGAACATGGAAGAAGTAGAAAGTACAGGTATTTGGGTTCAACATGTAAGAAGTAGAAAGTACAGGTATTTGGGTTCAACAGGTAAGAAGTAGAAAGTACAGGTATTTGGGTTCAACACGTAAGAAGTCAAAGTAAAAAGTCGTCAGGAAAATAAGTAGTGGAGTAAAGTACTGATACCAGAAACATGAACTTAAGTACAGTAACGAAGTATTTGTACTCCACTTCTTCCCCCCTCTGCCTTTATACTCTACAAGTTATGTTTTTATCCAAATGAGGCTTTATGTTGACTTTCGGTGAGTTCAGGAGAACTCTGCATTATAAAGAAGATTATTATAAAGAAGCTTTGAAAGCACAAAATCTAAAAGTAGACACGTAAACAAAGTGTTTATTTATTATTGATGTGTTGTTCTCCTCTGATACCGGCCTCATCAACAAGTCCCGACCCCCCTGACGGTTATCCATCCCATAATAACACGATGCATTACATTAATGCACATCTCCTCTCCTCTCTACCTCAGCACAGCTCTCCACTTTAAATACACTTTATAGTATTTTTCAGATGTCAATATTGTTGTTGTTGTTTGTTGTTGTTATAGTCTTAAGATAGTTATCAAATAGCTTTTATAACATTCCTATCTATTTTGTTTTGTTCAGCTGACCAGCCGCTATCCCCCTTAAGGAGGGGCTGCTCTAGCAAGTTGTTGTTGCCAGTTTATGACCGGGCAGCTCTCGGTCAGAGATAGTCATTGTTGAGGGACTCCTGAGGCCTGAGGCCTTTACTACGAAGCCGGTTCAACAGACCCTGGATATGTTTGAGTTAGCCGTCTTACCCAATCCAAAACAAACGCGCGCTCGCTAACGGTCCTACGACGCTGGTTATCAACTCGGGCCGTATCTCATTTCTGGAATTTCCCCTCCTCGACTCCTATCCTCGACTCCTATCCTCGACTCATATCCTCGTCTCATATCCTCGTGACTTATTCCCGCCCACAGGAGATGCGAGCGGCGGAGCCGAGGAGGGGAGCCGAGGAGAGAGGAGGGGAAGCAGCAGGCGGTTAGAGAAATGAGAACTCCTCTCCTCTGAGCGGTCATTTTAAAGAGACGTCCATTAATGAGGACAGGAGGCACAGCAGCCCTCTGTCTGACGGACAGATGTGTTCATGATGACAGGAGGCTCAGCAGCCCTCTGTCTGACGGACAGATGTGTTCATGATGACAGGAGGCTCAGCAGCCCTCTGTCTGATGGACTGATGTGTTCATGATGACAGGAGGCAGCAGCCCTCTGTCTGATGGACAGATGTGTTCATGAGGACAGGAGGCTCAGCAGCCCTCTGTCTGATGGACTGATGTGTTCATGATGACAGGAGGCTCAGCAGCCCTCTGTCTGATGGACTGATGTGTTCATGATGACAGGAGGCAGCAGCCCTCTGTCTGATGGACTGATGTGTTCATGAGGACAGGAGGCTCAGCAGCCCTCTGTCTGATGGACAGATGTGTTCATGATGACAGGAGGCTCAGCAGCCCTCTGTCTGATGGACAGATGTGTTCATGAGGACAGGAGGCTCAGCAGCCCTCTGTCTGATGGACTGATGTGTTCATGATGACAGGAGGCTCAGCAGCCCTCTGTCTGATGGACAGATGTGTTCATGGTGACAGGAGGCTCAGCAGCCCTCTGTCTGATGGACAGATGTGTTCATGAGGACAGGAGGCTCAGCAGCCCTCTGTCTGATGGACAGATGTGTTCATGAGGACAGGAGGCTCAGCAGCCCTCTGTCTGATGGACTGATGTGTTCATGAGGACAGGAGGCTCAGCAGCCCTCTGTCTGATGGACAGATGTGTTCATGATGACAGGAGGCTCAGCAGCCCTCTGTCTGATGGACTGATGTGTTCATGATGACAGGAGGCTCAGCAGCCCTCTGTCTGATGGACAGATGTGTTCATGATGACAGGAGGCTCAGCAGCCCTCTGTCTGATGGACAGATGTGTTCATGATGACTTATAGATTTACTTTAATTCATTCACAGTGCGGTATAATGAGACAATAACAGGCCACACACACACACACACACACACACACACACACACACACAATTAAAGATGAAACACAGAAGAAAACACACGGACAACGAAGCTATTTCTAAAGAACTATATTTACATAATACTCTTGTTTTACAGAGAACCATATTATCAAAAGTATAAAATACTTACAAAAAATCCGCTGCAATAATATATAAAAATAACATCTATCTTCTCCAGATCATTAGGAAAGGCTTACATACAAAAAATATATTTATATTTACACAGTTCAACCCAGAACAAGAGTTCGGCAGGAGATCGGAAACGTGACACCAGCCCCAAGATATCGATAATAACGTTAAAATAAAATACACGACAAACTTCTGTGAAGGAAAACAGTACAGCAGGGAGACGGGAAAGATCGGACCAGGGACGAAGAATCGTACGATGAACACGGAGCAGAGGTCCAACTAAACGTATATAATGAGAACTGTAAGGACTCAACTCTACACTGCGTACATATTCAACGTTAACTCTTCGTCGCGGTCCGATCCGACAGGTTTTAACACTTTAACGTCTGTGAATTATTCAGGAAACAGGACGATATTTTCAATTTTGGAAACATAAATGCTACGTTCAAAACTATGCTAGCACGACAGCGTGTTAGCGCTATCGTAGGAGGGGGGGATATCAAAGAAAAAACACAAGATTCAAATTGTAAATGTACTAATTCTCTGCGTTTCTTTCGGTAAATCTACGACTTAATTCTCAGAATTTACAAATCTTTTTATCGCAAATTTATGAAAATATTCACTTTTTTTTGTGTAAATCTGATTTTTGAAAAATAAATGTTCACTTTTTTCCTCATATGTTTGTAACATAAATGTAAGACTTTAATCTCTGAATTTATTTATCTTTGTGGAAATTTCCCCCATCCTCCCAATCTGTAATTATATATTCTAATAGCTTTAATATGCTGTCGTACTAAAGGAACATTTTCATCACAAGAATTCATTTTTCATCCTCATGACATACGATCAATAATTCACCGTAACGAGCATTAATGATCAATTCATGCACTCAATGTTTGTTTCTACGGGACGTTTCTCCCTGGATTCAGACTCCCAGGCAGAAACACGTCCTGAACCAAAACCTCAATGAAGACCGAGGCAGCGCTTTAAGACTCAAAGAACGGATCATTGAGCCTGCCAGGATTTCCCCTGGAGGAAGAGGAGTCCGGGAAGCGTCGTCAGAGCTTTGAAATGTTGGGAGTTTTTTAATGCTTCATCGGATTATAAAGCCAGTCTTTAAGCGGCGAGGGACACTTCAGTTGGTGGAGATTTAACGAGGGGAAGTTAACTTCAAAATGCGTCCGATGCTCAGCGTCAGACAGACAGAGAGATCGAGAAGAGAGGATGCTTGTTGTGGTGGATCTGAGTCGGATGTAACTTGTCTTCTGGGTTCATGACCTAAAAACTGGGATTTTTTTAATGTTTTTTTCCGTTTCAATCCAATGTTTAGATTCAGAGTTATTTTAAAATGTTATAAATCCTTCAACATAAGATTTAAAAGAGTTCTGCAGAATTTGTGGTGTGTGTTTTCTGTGTGTGTGTGTTTCTGTGTTGTGTTTCTGTGTGTGTGTCTGTGTGTGTTTTTTGACTGTGTGTGTGTTTTTCTGTGTGTGTGTTTTTCTGTGTGTGTGTTTTTCTGACTGTGTGTGTGTTTCTGACTGTGTGTGTGTTTCTGACTGTGTGTGTTTTTCTGCCTGTGTGTGTGTTTCTGCCTGTGTGTGTGTGTGTTTTTCTGCCTGTGTGTGTATGTGTGTGTGTGTGTTTCTGCCTGTGTGTGTGTTTTTCTGCCTGTGTGTGTGTTTCTGACTGTGTGTGTGTGTTTCTGCCTGTGTGTGTGTGTGTGTGTGTTTCTGCCTGTGTGTGTGTGTGTGTGTTACTGCCTGTGTGTGTGTGTGTGTGTTTCTGACTGTGTGTGTGTGTTTCTGACTGTGTGTGTGTGTTTCTGACTGTGTGTGTGTGTTTCTGCCTGTGTGTGTGTGTGTGTGTGTGTGTTTCTGCCTGTGTGTGTGTGTATGTGTGTGTGTTTCTGCCTGTGTGTGTGTGTGTGTGTTTCTGACACACACACACGTTTCTCTGTCAGGATCATTCGTCATGTCATTTGTAGTTTTCATTTAACCACAACTACAAACACGATAAACACACATGACCCCGATGAGGAATGAATAAATGAGCTGCCTGACCCCCAAAGCTTTCCCCACCTATTCTGAATAAATCATAAACACAGAAAACACTTTGGATCAGACTCAGAACATAAAGACGCTCCTCTGCCTCTCAGGACTT
The DNA here is from genome assembly GCA_031216635.1 of Dissostichus eleginoides. Lineage (NCBI taxonomy): Eukaryota > Metazoa > Chordata > Actinopteri > Perciformes > Nototheniidae > Dissostichus > Dissostichus eleginoides. The sequence goes on along the minus strand of CM062271.1, from coordinate 2,273,092 downwards.
TCTACATTAAAAAAGGAACATTGTTCTGCTTTTTGCACGTTTTACCGAGTGGAAAGATGAGTATCTGATCCAAGCTCCTTCTGGTTCGTCTGAACTTCAAACCTGTGTGTTATTATTTAAACAGAAAAATAAGCGTTAACATCGCTGTGAGGCCGACGGAGATAAAGCTTTCAGGAACGTGAAGAGAAATGCTCGAAACCGAATTTTACATGAGTGCAGATCATTTGCCTACACACACACACGCTGCATTGTTTGTATTAAAATAGCAGTGTGTGTGCAGATATTTCCCTACAGTATGAAAATGTTCTCCGCCGAGCAGCTGCTTTAAATCCATCTCAGTAACGTGCTGTGGTTAAATTAATAATCCCTCAGTTATACAAACACTGAGGCGTGGTTTCACTCACACACACACACACACACACACACACCTGTAGAAAACTCAAAACAACAGCGTGATGTTGCTGGAATCGCGGAGATACGAGTATTTATGATTTGGAGTAATAGTTGTCTTTAAGCGTCTTATTTTCCCCCCAAAAAAAAGCTGGAATACACATTTTTTGCTATTAAATATGATGGAAAAAAGGATATTGTATTATTCTAGAAACTTCAACTGATAAATATTGGATTATTTAACCCTTTCTGGTGGAAAACGTTTCAAAATAGTTGCCGATTATTATTATTTTTAGTGTAAAACGTGCAAAAACAGCGTCCTGTCCCTTTAAGAGGACTTTTTTACGTCCCTTTTCACTTAAATTCCGCTGAAAAGTCTATGGATTTGAAACTGTGTGTGTGTGTGGGGCTGGGGGGGGGGGGGGGGGGTTACAGTGGTTTAACACTGAATCAGCTTCAGTAGTTTTTACTCCTTCGTTCAGTCTCCTATAAACACTGCAGTGTGTCATTCTCACACACACACACACACACACACACACACACACACACACACACACACACACACACACACACACACACACACACACACACACACACACACACACACACACACACACACACACACACACACACACACACACACACACACACACACACACACACACACACACACTTCAGTCTGCCGCTCCTTCAGAGTCGCACACCAGGTAGAAATACACCTTGTTTACAGATATAATATACGTGGTTCTCTTTCGAACATGTGTTGCTGTTTTGGGATTACTCAATAGATTCCAGTGTCAAGAAATCAAATACATCGTGACTTTTAAATTATATTTTCCATTATTCTCCTTTGTCAGGATTCAACATGGAGTGTGACTGAGTTAAAGAGACACCTGTACACTTTTAAACAGAGGTGTTTTTCAGATAAACTTCACCTCAATCTGTCACTCATCAGAAGACAGGATACTGACGGGAAAGTGTTGTTCTACCTGGTGAGTAACTCTGCACAGAGCAGCTCATCGTTAACCGGCTGTCTGCGTGGAGCCTCTGTTAGCATCTGTTGGCCTCTGTTAGCATCTGTTAGCATCTACTGCATCTTAAACCCCGTAGTGACTCGTCTCAGCACATTTCTTCATCGCATTGCAATGGACGCTGCAGCTCAAATACCTCAGAGAGATATTTAACAACAACCTTCATGACGGTTGCTCCGTTAGCTCGCTGGCTAATGCTAACGCGCCGACCTCCTGCCTGATCAGAGGAAGTAGATCAGATCGGCTGCAGCAGGAAGTGTTTCAGGTGCATCAGATGCTAATGGTGTAGCATCCTGAGCGTTGTGTCCCTTCAGCAGGTGTTTCAGGTGCTAATGGTGTCCGGGGAGCAACCTTCATGACGGCTAATCAGTGAGACGAGACTTGTCACTCCGTTAGCTCGCTGGCTAATGCTAATGCTGGCTAATGCTAACGCTGGCTAATGCTAACGCTCCGACCTCCTGCCTGATCAGAGGTAGTGTCGGTGCAGCTCAGCAGGTTTCAGGTGTTTCAGGAGCAGGTGTTTCAGGTGTAGCATCAGGAGCTAACAGTGTAGCATCAGGTGTAGCATCAGCAGCTAATGGTGTCCCTTCAGCAGCGAGTCCAGGTCGTTCTTCCACTCCTGAGCGTTGTGTCCCTTCAGCAGGTGTTTCAGGTGTAGCTTCAGGAGTAGCTTCAGGTGTGGCATCAGGAGCTAACAGTGTAGCATCAGATGCTAATGGTGCCCTGCCAGCAGCTCGTCCAGGTCGTTCATCCACTCCTGAGCGTTGTGTCCCTTCAGCAGCGAGTCCACCAGCTCGCTCTCTCCGGCGAAGCTTCCTGACGCCACGTTGTACCCGAACGCCACCTGCTGCTGCTGCTGCGCCGCGGTCCTGCTCACCTGGTAACCCTGGTTACACTGTAACCCGGGGCGACCACCGCCACCGGCAACCACCTGTCCGAACGCAGCGAGGTCAGGAAGCCCTGCTGGCTCTGATTGGCTGTTTGTTGCTGTTGTTGAGGCTGTTGCTGAGGCTGATTGGACATCTGAGGGTTTGGCGCTGCACGTTGTTGCGCGGCGGCCATGTTGTTCTGCATCATATTCAGACCCCCCATGGTTCGCCCCCCCGGGATCGAACCGAAGCTAGCAGCGCCGCCGGGGGCCATCTTGGAGAGACGTTGCTGCTGCTGCTGCTGCTGCAGGTGGAAGGCGTTGGAGGCGGAGCTAAAGGGAGGCGTCTGATTGGCCAGCTGCTGTTGTTGCCAGGCGACGCTCTGCATGTTTCCAGGCATGCGAGCGTTAATCTGCTGCTGCTGTTTCAACATGGAGGCGTTCGGCGGCCCCTTCAGATGCTGCTGAGCCAATAGGGAGTGGCGATAAGTGGCGGTTGCCATGGCGCTCAGCGGCTGCCTCGTCATGGCAACCGGCTGCTGCATGCTGTTGTTGTTGTAGAGGACGTCCCCGCCGCAAGAAGTCAGGCTGATGTCACTTCCTGTTGGAGGCGGAGCTACTCCTCCAGAGGGCCCCCCCCCGAGGCTCATACCCAGAATGCCTTGGTTCTGGGGGAACATGCGCTGGGAGGGGGCGGGGCCTCCCATCGAGCCGACGCTGCCCATTGGCTGAGAGGAAGCTGTGGAGAGGAAAGAAGAGTTTTAATGTTTATGATGTATAATAAATAGTTCTCTATCTGTGTTTTTAAATGTTTGTTTTTCGCACCACGACATCGAGTCGACCCACCTGGTGATAAACCTGGTTTCTGATGTATTTACTAATGATAATAACTATAAATAATTAATGAATAACAATTTTGGCTTCAAATTGAAATGTTATTTCCATTATTTTGATGCCCCGTGTTTTTTTTACACTATTAAATGTTAATAAATGATTAAAAACACTCCAATCCCCCTCAACTTAAAGTGGCCTATCATGCTATATTTGAAACATATATTGTAGGGCCGTACCTTTACAAAACATGTCTGTGAAGTTTGCTTCAAATCCCAAACAGATCACCCGTTGCAGCCATGCCTCATACTGCTCATACCCCTCTATTCCAGCTGTTAGAGAAGTGCTGATTTTGGGTCCTTAGCTTTAGAAAGAAGAGGAGGCGGAGCTAATGCCTGATCAGAATTCTGACGGAGATAAAGTTAAATTCGGTTGTGATAAAACGCCATCCTGTTCAAACCAGGTCAAAGATTATTTCTGAAACAGTATGGAGCTCAAAGGCTTTTTCTCTTGCAGGTTCATCACAAGGTGAGTTCTTTTTTTATTTCCTGCTTTTTAAACACATGTGCTCTCCAGGACAGGTTAGCTCTCCAGGACAGGTTAGCTCTCCAGGACAGGTTAGCTCTCCAGGACAGGTTAGCTCTCCAGGACAGGTTAGCTCTCCAGTACAGGTTAGCTCTCCAGGACAGGTTAGCTCTCCAGGACAGGTTAGCTCTCCAGTACAGGTTAGCTCTCCAGTACAGGTTAGCTCTCCAGTACAGGTTAGCTCTGAGCGCAGGTGTATGCAGGAATCCTGAAGTCAAATTTAATACCTTTTAAGACCTTTTTTAAGACCCTTTCCATACATTTTAAGACCTCATCGCAACTTTGAGTTCTAACCGGTTACATTGGCGACACACTTTACCTCACATTTACTATGTACAGTATTGATTGTCAGATAGCTAAACAGTTTGTGATAACTCCTGATCATCATCCAGATAGAACAAAGCACAAGAGAATTCATTGTGTGACCAACCCAATGCCAGGTTTATTAGAAAAAGAAACCATTAGAAAGTAGTAGGAGAGCCTCCTCTCCACATGAACTTCAACCTCTCTGTGAAGCTCAGGTTGAATGCAGTATGCTGCTTTGCTGCTTCTGTAGACACACTTTGAGCTCTTTCTGTAGACACACTTTGAGCTCGTCCTGTAGACGCACTTTGAGCTCTTTCTGTGAGCTCTTTCTGTAGACACACTTTGAGCTCTTTCTGTAGACACACTATGAGCTCTTTCTGTAGACACACTTTGAGCTCTTGCTGTAGACACACTTTGAGCTCTTTCTGTAGACACACTATGAGCTCTTTCTGTAGACACACTATGAGCTCTTTCTGTAGACACACTATGAGCTCTTTCTGTAGACACACTATGAGCTCTTTCTGCAGACACACTTTGAGCTCTTTCTGTAGACACACTTTGAGCTCTTGCTGTAGACACACTTTGAGCTCTTTCTGTAGACACACTTTGAGCTCTTTCTGTAGACACACTTTGAGCTCTTTCTGTAGACACACTTTGAGCTCTTTCTGTAGACACACTTTGAGCTCTTTCTGTAGACACACTTTGTGCTCTTTCTGTAGACACACTTTGAGCTTTCTGTAGACACACTTTGTGCTCTTTCTGTAGACACACTTTGAGCTCTTTCTGTAGACACACTTTGAGCTCTTTCTGTAGACACACTTTGAGTTTGAGCTCTTGCTGTAGACACACTTTGAGCTCTTTCTGTAGAAACACTTTGAGCTCTTTCTGTAGACACACTTTGAGCTCTTTCTGTAGACACACTTTGAGCTCTTTCTGTAGACACACTTTGAGCTCTTTCTGTGAGCTCTTTCTGTAGACACACTTTGAGCTCTTTCTGTAGACACACTTTGAGCTCTTTCTGTAGACACACTTTGAGCTCTTTCTGTAGACACACTTTGAGTTTGAGCTCTTTCTGTAGACACACTTTGAGCTCTTTCTGTAGACACACTTTGAGCTCTTTCTGTAGACACACTTTGAGCTCTTTCTGTAGACACACTTTGTGCTCTTTCTGTAGACACACTTTGAGCTCTTTCTGTAGACACACTTTGTGCTCTTTCTGTAGACACACTTTGAGCTCTTTCTGTAGACACACTTTGTGCTCTTTCTGTAGACACACTTTGAGCTCTTTCTGTAGACAGAACTTTGAACTATGAAATATATTAAACTGTGGTGAGCTTCAGCGGGGTAATGCCATATAGGAGCTCCCTCACAAATACCCAGGGGTTAAATTGGGCCGGGGCTAAGCCACATAGGACGATGCTCTGACGTCATCACCCTCGCACATTTGTCATGTTTACAAAAAATGATATATATGTTAAGACTTTTGGTTCTTAATATAGACTATATTTAGGGTTGATATGTGTTGACTTTAAAATAGCAGATCTCTGTGACCGGATATAGTTTTTCTGGCTCAGTGAACGTGTGTCTCTTCCATGGAGGAACTCGCCCGGACTCCGCTGCTGCTCCGTGGCTCCTCCCTGCAGAGAGTCTGCACTGCAGCGGTGTGTGTCAGCGACGTGCAGTCAGGGGAGGCACGGATTGGCCATCGGGAGAGTCGGGACTTAAACGCCGCGACTTTCTGGCAGCACTTAGCATGTGGGACCGGACAGCTCTGATCCCCATCAGTGGCGCCCCAACACACTCTCCCCCCCCCAGAGCAGAGCAAGGCAACGAAACTTAAAATAAGAAGCAGCATTTGACAGCGCGCTATGCATGGGGCCCCTTGAGGGGGTTTCCCGACATGTCGTTGCAGTAAATTAAATGGTGTTTCATGTTGTCGTTGCTGTGGACCTTCTTAATACCTTGGAAAATGCCGTTTAATACTTTTTAAGACCCCGCGGACCCCCTGTGAGTGTTAGCGAGGCTTGCTAATGTAAACAACGACACGTCAGGCATTGTTTCTGATAGCAACTCTCTGTGGGTCCGCTGCCGATTTGACGTCGGCAGCAAATCTGTATCCGCTCGCTGTTCCCCGTTTTTAAAAGATTTGGGTACGGAGG
>CM062271.1:2201922-2261922 GCA_031216635.1 Dissostichus eleginoides | reverse complement strand
GTGTGTTGTGTTGTGTGTTGTTATTGTGTTGTTGTTGTGTTGTTGTTGTGTTGTGTTGTTATTGTGTTGTGTGTTGTTATTGTGTTGTGTGTTGTTATTGTGTTGTATTGTTGTGTGTTGTGTGTTGTGTGTTGTGTTGTTGTGTGTTGTGTGTTGTGTGTTGTGTGTCGTGTGTTGTGTGTTGTGTGTTGTTGTGTGTTGTGTGTTGTGTGTGTAGTGTGGTGTGTGGTGTGTTGTGTGTTGTGTGTTGTGTTGTTGTGTGTTGTGTGTTGTGTTGTGTGTTGTGTGTTGTGGGTTGTGTTGTGTGTTGTGTGTTGTGTTGTGTGTGTTGTGTGTTGTGTGTTGTGTGTTGTGTTGTTGTGTGTTGTGTTGTGTGTTGTGTGTTGTGTTGTGTTGTTGTGTGTTGTGTGTTGTGTTGTGTGTTGTTGTGTTGTTGTTGAGTTGTGTTGTTATTGTTGTGTTGGGTTGTGGGTTGTGTTGTTATTGTGTTGTTGTTGTGTTGTTGTGTTGTGTTGTTATTGTTGTGGGTTGTGTTGTGTTGTGTTGTTATTGTGTTGTGTGTTGTGTTGTGTGTTGTGTTGTTGTGTGTTGTGTTGTTGTGTGTTGTGTTGTTGTGTGTTGTGTGTTGTTGTGTGTTGTGTGTTGTGTGTGTTGTGTTGTGTGGTGTGTTGTTGTGTGTTGTGGGTTGTGTTGTTGTTGAGTTGTGTTGTTATTGTTGTGTTGGGTTGTGTGTTGTGTGTTGTGTTGTTGTGTGTTGTGTTGTTGTGTGTTGTGTTGTTGTGTGTTGTGTGTTGTTGTGTGTTGTGTGTTGTTGTGTGTTGTGTTGTGTGGTGTGTGGTGTGTTGTGTGGTGTGTTGTTGTGTGTTGTGGGTTGTGTTGTTGTTGAGTTGTGTTGTTATTGTTGTGTTGGGTTGTGGGTTGTGTTGTTGTTGTGTTGTTATTGTGTTGTGTTGTATTGTTGTGTGTTGTTGTTGTGTTGTTATTGTGTTGTGTTGTTGTTGTGTTGTTATTGTGTTGTTGTTGTGTTGTTGTTGTGTTGTTGTTGTTGTTATTGTTGTGGGTTGTGTGTTGTTGTTGTGTTGTGTTGTTATTGTGTTGTTATTGTTGTGTTGTTATTGTGTTGTATTGTTGTGTGGTGTGTTGTGTGTTGTTGTGTTGTTGTGTGGTGTGTTGTGTGTTGTTGTGTGTTGTGTTGTTGTGTGTTGTGTTGTTGTGTTGTTGTGTGTTGTGTTGTTGTGTGGTGTGTTGTTGTTGTTGTGTTGTGTGTTGTGTTGTGTGTTGTGTTGTTGTGTGTTGTGTTGAGAAAACGTGATCCCAGCTTTGTTGTTATCAACAAAACAAACAAACGTCAGGACCTTCAGGATCTCTAGAGCTGTGGAGCAGCAGCGCCCTCTAGTGTTCAACGTGCGTGCCTACAGGTTCACCCCATCACCCCCCCCTCTAATCTTCTGCAGGTGTGAATATGAAACACACCTTCAGCCCATTGGAGCAGAAACGTTAGGTATGATAAGAAAAGGTCACCGTCATGCAGCCTTTGAAGCACGACAAACACGGAACACGGAGGACGCGTCTCCCGGGTTCACAGACGAGTCGCCTCCTTCACGTTTGAGCTGAGAGAGAATCCTTCACGTTTGAGCTGAGAGAGAATCCTTCACGTTTGAGCTGAGAGAGAATCCTTCACGTTTGAGCTGAGAGAGAATCCTTCACGTTTGAGCCGAGAGAGAATACTTCACGTTTGAGCCGAGAGAGAATACTTCACGTTTGAGCCGAGAGAGAATCCTTCACGTTTGAGCCGAGAGAGAATCCTTCACGTTTGAGCCGAGAGAGAATCCTTCACGTTTGTGCTGAGAGAGAATCCTTCACTCTCAAAATTGAAATTCTCGCTTAACACTTTTTATTAAATGGAGGTTATAATCGTGTTTCTGTTTTCCGCTGCTTCTCTCGAGGTCGTTTGGAGGCGTCAGATTCTTAAACTTCAGCAACGCAGAATTCACAATATTTCCATTGTTGATTTTTAACACTATCCTCGCCCTTTATGAAAAACACCCATTATATTTTTTTAATGATCTAACCTTTCAAAATGACTTCAGTTCAATGTTACCTCATTTTTCAAAAAGTACCTAATATTTTAAATATGAAAAACATTTTGAAAAATCACCAAACTTCTCGAAAATGACTTTTCAAAAAATGTTTTTTAAATAATCAGTAAATCTCCCGTCTTGTTTTCCGTGGAATGTATTTAGTGTGTTAACGCTTGTGTCTCTGTGTCTCCGTGTCTCCGTGTCTCAGTGTCTCCGTGTCTCCGTGTCTCCGTGTCTCAGTGTCTCCGTGTCTCCGTGTCTCCGTGTCTCAGTGTCTCTGTGTCTCTGTGTCTCAGTGTCTCAGTGTGTCTCAGTGTCTCTGTGTCTCAGTGTCTCAGTGTCTCAGTGTCTCTGTGTCTCTGTGTCTCAGTGTGTCTCTCTGTGTCTCTGTGTCTCAGTGTCTCAGTGTGTCTCAGTGTCTCAGTGTCTCAGTGTCTCCGTGTCTCCGTGTCTCTGTGTCTCACCTAACCACAGATGGTCTCTTTCAGCACGTTAGACCATAGCAAACCCCTCAAGGTATTATTACTGTTATGAACCGAGTGTACCTGTTCGGCCATGAGCAGCTGCCTCTGCAGATATTGCTGCTTCTGCTGTTCCAGGATCTGTTGGTGCTGCTGCTGCTTCAACACCACCTGGCTGCTCAGGTACGCCCCGGTGTTGCCGTGGTTACCGGGCGGTACCCCCGACGACGACGACGACATGGCGGGGTTGTTTCCGGGCGCCGGAGGAGGAGCAGCGTACGAGTTCTGGTCCTGAAGGGAAACAGGAAGAGAGGGTGTTGATGAGGAGGAGGAGGACACACACACACCCACACCCACACACACCCCCACACCCACACCCACACACACACCCACACACACACACACACACACACACACACACACACACACACACACACACACACACACACACACACACACACACACACACACGGCCAGGATCCGTAGAATGCTCTGAATATTGGGTTGCAGATTAAGGGGGGTTCGTTTAGCGTGAAGCACTTGAAATAACTAAAGGAAACAATAAAGTAGAAAGAAAGGGAGGTGATAGAAAACTATTCCTGCTAAAAAGTGAGCGATGATTGAGAGTCAGAGCTCAACATGACAGATGTGTGTATCTCACTCTGCTCGGTCACTTTAATTCATGTTCCTTTGCTTTTAAACGAGTCTTTTTAAATGCCTTTTTATAATATGTTTCTTTAAAGGTGGGGTAGGTAATTCACTTCAGATCCACTTGTTATATTCCATGGAACGCTCTGAACATCCGATAGCAATGAATATCTGAAGAGCTTTGACAACAAATCCATAAAAAACGTCATCTGTGGAAGCCGTAGCGCTGTGAAAAGCACGACCAATCATCTGAGCCGGCTAAAGTAACTGGATGGCCTACCTGCCTGTCAGCCTTCCATCTGTGCACACACTGATCTCGTGCCCTCATTGGTCATGTGTGCGTCCGTGTGTTGGAGGAGGGGCTCTGTAAGGAAGGGGCAGATCTTTTTCTAGCTGGTTTCTCCACTCTTACCTTAAATGCTCTTAATGTCTTTCATCTTTGTAAAGCACTTTGAATGGCCGTGTGTTGAAAGGTGGCGGTGCTCTAGAAAGTTATTTAATCCCAAGCCTTCTCCCAAAAACTCAATTATTAACAAGTATATATATATATTTGTTTTGTTTATTATTTCCAGGACTGTATGATGCGTGTTTTTATTTGATTGCATTTACTTGTTTAAAATGAAATGTGTCTTCAGGGTGACTTACTAAATGTGTGCAGGGACTACAGAGGAGAAATCTCCTCGTGGCACATTTACAGAGATGCTGAGCAATGTGCTGTCCCTGTTAATACATGAATGAATAACAATGAGCAGGAGAAGCAGGTGTTTCTGAGAGGCTACTTCCTCTATTTTTACTGAGATGTGAAAACATCTGAACCAGAAATCCAAATATCCTGGTTCCAGCAGACAATATGAGACATATGAGGTTAACGCATACAAACATTACAGACATTAATTGCAATAATGGATGTAATTATTGGTAAAATAATTATATTTTTTGCATTTTACTTTCTCAAACATCCTTAAACTTGTTAAACTAATACCTGAATACCATCATTTGGGCTGTAGTGGCTTCAAAACACATGCTTTTAGGTCTCATTAAAGGTCATTCTACAGCATTATGGCTTTTATTATTATTGATCAGACGTATTTTAAATGTTGGCATGTGTTACGTTTTACACCAAAAACCCATTAGAATATAAAGGAAACGTATTAATCTCCTTTTCTGTGTGAATGTTATTTCCTCCGTGTGCTTCTTTTATTCATGCTACGTTCAAGTCTTCATGTACTCTGCGCCGCTGCTGAACGCACCGCCTGACCAACAGAACCAAAACAAAGTGACTGAAGTTCAGCGGGAACACGGCGTCCCTCTGCAGAGGAAGACTACAGCAGCAGCTACATCCAGAGAGATGAAAGGCTGCTTTGTTACTGCCTCCCTGTGAGCAACCAGCTGCCACACACACACACACACACACACACACACACACCACACACACACACACACACAACACACACACACACACACACACACACACACACACACACACACACACACACACACACACACACACACACACACACACACACACACACACACACATACACACACACACCATCTGCACCTGTTGGACTCAAATACAGTCCTAAACCCCGACATGACTCAGCATTGAGAATCCCAAAACTCTACCATGAGTCAGCATTTTAAAGTGTGTGTGTGTGTCTCACCTGTGTGTGTGTGTGTGTGTCTCACCTGTGTGTGTGTGTCTCACCTGTGTGTGTGAGTGTGTGTGTGTGTCTCACCTGTGTGTGTGAGTGTGTGTGTGTGTGTCTCACATGTGTGTGTGTGTGTGTGTGTCTCACCTGTGTGTGTGTGTGTGTGTCTCACCTGTGTGTGTATGTGTGTGTGTGTGTGTCTCACCTGTGTGTGTCTGTGTGTCTGTGTGTGTGTGTGTGTCTCACCTGTGTGTCTGTGTGTGTGTGTGTGTGTCTCACCTGTGTGTCTGTGTGTGTGTGTGTGTGTCTCACCTGTGTGTGTGTGTGTGTGTGTCTCAACTGTGTGTGTGTGTGTGTGTGTCTCACCTGTGTGTGTGTGTCTCACCTGTGTGTGTGTGTGTCTCACCTGTGTGTGTGTGTGTGTGTGTGTGTCTCACCTGTGTGTGTGTGTGTGTGTCTCACCTGTGTGTGTGTGTGTGTGTCTCACCTGTGTGTGTGTGTGTGTGTGTCTCACCTGTGTGTGTGTGTGTGTGTCTCACCTGTGTGTGTGTGTGTGTGTGTGTGTGTGTGTGTGTCTCACCTGTGTGTGTGGGATGTGTCTGAAGTTCATGTTCTTCTGTTTGCTCTGTTGTTGTTGTCGCAGCAGCGTCAGCAGCGCAGCTTTGTTCTGACTCTGAGTGTTCTGAGGCCTCGGGGGTCCGGGCGCCGCCTCGAAGTGAGACAGGGGTTTGGTGTTGCTGTAGTTCAACATGGCCGCCGTCACCTGAGCCCCTGGAGGAGCAGGGTGTCCGAGGGGAGACCCCGACACCTGGTGCCCCATCATGTTGGGGATCTGGGGCCCCGACATGTACCCTGCTTTCTGTGGCCCTTTGTTGGGCTGCTGCGGCGGCATTAGAAGCTGCTTTTGAGCCCCGGGGTTAAAGTCCTGCTGGTATAAGGAGGGGCTGCTGGGTTTATCCAATCCAAACGCACCCCCTAGTGGGCTCTGAGAGGGGGGGGCCATCGGGGGCCACTGCTGCGGGTGAACATGGGGCCCCTGGTTGTGGAATTTGGCCCCCGTTTGAGGCTGTTTGTGCTGTATTTGTCCGTGAAGGATGGAGCGTTGCTGCTGCGCCGCGAGCTGCTGAAGCTGCTGCGGGGGACAGATCTTTGGGGGGGGGGGCAAGGTGGTGCTGTCGAGGAGGAGGAGGAGGAAGAGGAGGGGCCACAGAGGGGGAGGAAGAGGTGGAAGAAGAGGAGGCGATCGGGGAGTTTGTGGAGTGAGGAGGAGGAGGCCCCGAAGACGAAGAGGAAGATCTGAGATGAGGAGAAACTGTACGAGAATCCTGCTCAAAGGCCACGGAGGACGGGGAGAATTCTGTCTTCACATTCACCAGATCAGGGGGGAGTAAAGAGGCTCCTCCCCCAATCTCCAGGGGGTCCTTGCGGTCCTCGAAGCCGTCGTTCAGGATGTCCTGGATGTCCTCGTAGGCCACAGAACAGTTGAGCTCCTCCATGAGCTCCGTCCACTCCTGCTCGTTCAGGTTCAGGTCTGGAAACAGGCTGTTATTGTTTCCTGAAGGAGGCATGATGGGCAACATGTCGTCCGGCTCCTGCTTCATTTCTTTACGATGGAAGTCTGTTGGATCTCGAGGGTCCGTGTTGTTGTTGTTCCCGTGGTTCCCGTTGGCGTTGAGCACGTCGCTGAGGCCCAGCTTGGAGTCGAGCGGGGAGCCGGTGTTATCCAGACACGCCTTCTTGTTGGGGGGGAAGCCGTCGCTGAAGCCGTTCCCCGGGGAGCCGGCGCTCTCCAGCTTCCTCTTCACCGTCTCCTGCAGCTGTAGAGGGGCAGAGGGCAGAGGTCATTACAACACACACACAGGTGAGACACACAGAGGTCATTACAACACACACACAGGTGAGACACACACAGGTGAGACACACAGAGGTCATTACAACACACACACACACACACAGGTGAGACACACAGAGGTCATTACAACACACACACACACACACACACACACACACACAGGTGAGACACACAGAGGTCATTACAACACACACACACAGGTGAGACACACAGAGGTCATTACAACACACACACACACACACAGGTGAGACACACAGAGGTCATTACAACACACACACATACACACACAGGTGAGACACACAGAGGTCATTACAACACACACACACACAGGTGAGACACACAGAGGTCATTACAACACACACACACACACACAGGTGAGACACACAGAGGTCATTACAACACACACACACACAGGTGAGACACACAGAGGTCATTACAACACACACACACACAGGTGAGACACACAGAGGTCATTACAACACACACACACACACACACAGGTGAGACACACAGAGGTCATTACAACACACACACACACACACACACACACACACAACACACACCACACACACCACCACACACACACACACACACACACACACACACACACACACACACACACACACACACACACACACACACACACACACACACACACACACACACACACACACACACCGGGAGAAACACTTACAAGAACTACATACAAAAATGTGTGTAAAATAAATCAGAATAGTGCTTTTTAATGAATAAAGAGGTCAGAGGTCGTTAAGAGAAACACTTCAATACATAAATACAAAATGTGTCTAAAAATAAGTAAAATATGGCGATGAAATAAATCCTAAAAAAAAGAAACGAAGCAATCAGCATATAACCTGTAAATATAATGAAGGTTAAGTAGAAAAAAGAATAGCAATACTGACTAATTGATATATGTATTGATATATATTAAGTGATGAGTTCAATTCAAAGTTGTTTATATTTATTTAATAATGCATTTATTCTCATTTATCAATAAAGAAAAAGGCAAACAATAATAAAATAGATCATAATTGTAAAGAGTTGTGAGCAAGAAACTAAAGTACCATCTGACATATTTGTTAGTAATTGTATTTGTTTAAAGACCCCCTTTTTTTCTTAGTGTTGTCATGTGCTTGTGGGGTTATCTGGGGGTCCTGAGAAACACAGCTGTTTGATGGAGTTTCTATTTGAGAGTCCTGTCATTTGTTTAGCCTGCAGACCATAATAGCTGCAGATTACATAACGAGAACACAAAGAGACCCTCAGAGCGTCAGCAGATCTGTGACCATCAGCTGATCCTCACACGACCATACCAGAGAACATCACATGATATCTAACCCTTTATTAATCACATCTCCACCTGTTAGTCTGAGGGAGGAGGAGTGAACAGGTGAGACGTTCTCACATTGCACCTGTATGAGCTGACCCGTGCTCACCGCGTTAGAAACCTTCCTCAATATCAAGCCACACGTATTGCTTTACTTCGGCTGTGAGTGTGTGTGCGCTCAGGATGAGTTTCGCTGTGTCTCGCTGTATCGCCGACCCGGAAACCTGTCCGCTCCTCGCAGCAACGAGCCTCGCAACGTCCCGACCAATCAGAGCACACTGGGCTCACAGTGAGGGGGGGGGGCAGGAGCTCCAACAAGCCGTGTAGGACAGAGAGTGAACACACATACTATACAGAGAGCTGTATGAGAAACCAATGTGAGTTTGGAACATTGAACAATGTGAATCTATTCTAGTAGACCTCCACAATGGAACTATGATCAGTAGAAATGGCCATGGGACCTTTAAATAAACTAAACGCTTATGTTATTTATCCCATTCATGTTTCAGTGTCTGACTTGTTTATTTTCTGCCGATTTGACTCGGATAACGACTGACTTTCATTTTAAGTTGTGAGTCTAGTGTTTTTGACCCTAAGAAACCCTGATGCATTAATCAACAACAATCCTCTCTGCTCCTCTCTGCTCCTCTCTGCTCCAGAGGATTACAACAAATATATACCCCCCCACCGGCCAGGCAGCACCCCCCCACCGGCCAGGCAGCACCCCCCAAAGCAGTAAACCTACAAAGAGACACAAAAAACTACAAAGAGACACAAAAAACTACAAAGAGACACAACAAGACATGAAGAAACTACAAAGAGACACAACAAGACATTAAGAAACTACAAAGAGACACAACAAGACAAAGAAACTACAAAGAGACACAACAAGACATTAAGAAACTACAAAGAGACACAACAAGACATGAAGAAACTATAAAGAGACACAACAAGACATTAAGAAACTACAAAGAGACACAACAAGACACAAAGAAACTACAAAGAGACACAACAAGACATTAAGAAACTACAAAGAGACAACAAGACACAAAGAAACTACAAAGAGACACAACAAGACATTAAGAAACTACAAAGAGACACAACAAGACATTAAGAAACTACAAAGAGACACAACAAGACATTAAGAAACTACAAAGAGACACAACAAGACATTAAGAAACTACAAAGAAACTACAAAGAGACACAACAAGACATTAAGAAACTACAAAGAAACTACAAAGAGACACAACAAGACATTAAGAAACTACAAAGAAACTACAAAGAGACACAACAAGACCACACACAGACAAAGAAACTACAAAGAGACACAACAAGACATTAAGAAACTACAAAGAGACACAACAAGACAAAAGAAACTACAAAGAGACACAACAAGACATTAAGAAACTACAAAGAGAACAACAAGACATGAAAAACTACAAAGAGACACAACAAGACATTAAGAAACTACAAAGAGACACAACAAGACACAAAGAAACTACAAAGAGACACAACAAGACATTAAGAAACTACAAAGAGACACAACAAGACACAAAGAAACTACAAAGAGACACAACAAGACATTAAGAAACTACAAAGAGACACAACAAGACATTAAGAAACTACAAAGAGACACAACAAGACATTAAGAAACTACAAAGAGACACAACAAGACATTAAGAAACTACAAGAAACTACAAAGAGACACAACAAGACATTAAGAAACTACAAAGAAACTACAAAGAGACACAACAAGACATTAAGAAACTACAAAGAAACTACAAAGAGACACAACAAGACCACACACAGACAAAGAAACTACAAAGAGACACAACAAGACATTAAGAAACTACAAAGAGACACAACAAGACACAAAGAAACTACAAAGAGACACAACAAGACATTAAGAAACTACAAAGAGACACAACAAGACATTAAGAAACTACAAAGAAACTACAAAGAGACAACAAGACCACACACAGACAAAGAAACTACAAAGTTGAATCTAATGTGATCAAATAGTTGGAGTGAACTTAAACCTATGATTCATTAAAAACACATCAATGGAGGCTAACTTCTTTCAAATAGACTCACTGACCTGATACAGAATAACAGAGCAAACACTGAGCTGCTTCCTCTATCAGAGCATCCCCCACAATGCACCAGTTTCAGAGTGACTCTGCTCTGAAGAATGCAGAGAATTTCCTGATGATCTGCAGCAGAGCATCAGGAGAGAGAGAGCTGCTCAGAGGCGTCTCACTTACTGTAAACACTGACATTTATACATTCAGACAATTCATAATAATACTTATATTATTATAGCGCTTCTTCAATGACTCTCAAAGCGCTCCTTACAAATACACAGATCATACATATACATATGTTATACAGATCATACATACATGTAACGGTCATGTACTGTGGACAATACCCACAGGAGCAAGTTCAGGTGAAGTGCCCAAGGACACAACGGCTTTACAGACGCAGCGGCGGCGGGTTTCGCCCCCTTGATCTGATAATCAATGCACTGCGAGACAGCGAGACATCGCGAATGGACGTATATGAACAATTGAGGAAAATGAGGAAGAACTGATGATTCAAACGTTGTAGGTCAAGCAGTAATGTAGTTTGTGCATAAGTTACTACGGCAACAAATGTGTTCATTTTCTTCATTATTAGAGTCGAGTGCTCTTGGGCCAGTGGTTACAACGGGGGGGCCAGAGACAATGAACATCTACTTACCCTTAATGTCTACCCCTGAGTAACATGTATGGCCTTTGGCTTACTCTAAGGCCAAGCGTTATAAGAGTAGATAATTACCCTAGTGACCTCCCTGATAACAAAGACACCTGGAAACCAAAATAAAGAGCCGCTTTTCTGCCCCGAGGCCAAGGGAACTTCTTAAACCTGAAGAACTGGTTCCCCACACACACACACACACACACACACACACACACACACACACACACACACACACACACACACACACACACACAACACACACACACACACACACACACACACACACACACACACACACACACACACACACACACACACACACACACACACACACACACACACACACACACACACACACACACACACACACACAACAATGTGAACTCAAGGTGCCAACGCGCAACAACAAGACAATATAAAAACAACAAGACAATATAAAAACAAGAAATGGGACTTAAATAGACATGATAGGGAATATGTACATAAATAAATAATAAATTACACGATTCCCCTCGTATTGCACGGAAGACATGATAAATTAAATATTAGCAGCGTTTAGCGCACATATGGCCCTGGGAATGAAACTAAACTTGAGTCTGTTTGTCCGGGAAGACATGGTACAGAAGCGCCTGCCTGAGCGCAGCCGTACAAAGTGCTCGTTACCCGGGTGGTGTGGGTCCTTGAGGATCTTGACTGCCTTCTTAAGGCAACGAGAGCTGTACAGCACCTCCAGGGAGGGGAGAGGGCAGCCGATGATCTTCTGGGCCGAGTTGACGACCCTTTGGAGCGCACCCCTCTCTGCGGCTGTGCAGCTGAGGAACCACACGCAGATGCAGTAGGTGAGGATGCTCTCCACGGCGCAGCGGTAAAAGGACACAAGCAGGTCCTGTCTGAGGTGGTAATTCCTGAGTATTCTCAGGAAGTAGAGTCTGCTGTGCCTTCTTGGTCCTCCAGGACAGGTCCTCCAGGACAGGTCCTCCAGAACAGGTCCTCCAGGACAGGTCCTCCGCCAGGTGAACGCCCAGGAATTTGAACACTGAGACTCTCTCCACACAGCCTCCATCACATTTAAAGAGTCCTCTCCTGCTGATGTTCAGGTGTATCTCAGTATGTAGTGTCTCTACTTTAAAGAGTCCTCACCTGCTGATGTTCAGGTGTATCTCAGTATGTAGTGTCTCTACTTTAAAGAGTCCTCTCCTGCTGATGTTCAGGTGTATATCAGTATGCAGTGTCTCTACTTTAAAGAGTCCTCTCCTGCTGATGTTCAGGTGTATATCAGTATGTAGTGTCTCTACTTTAAAGAGTCCTCTCCTGCTGATGTTCAGGTGTATATCAGTATGTAGTGTCTGTACTTTAAAGAGTCCTCTCCTGCTGATGTTCAGGTGTATATCAGTATGTAGTGTCTCTACTTTAAAGAGTCCTCTCCTGCTGATGTTCAGGTGTATATCAGTATGTAGTGTCTCTACTTTAAAGAGTCCTCTCCTGCTGATGTTCAGGTGTATATCGGTATGTAGTGACTCTACTTTAAAGAGTCCTCTCCTGCTGATGTTCAGGTGTATATCGGTATGTGGCGTCTCTACTTTAAAGAGTCCTCTCCTGCTGATGTTCAGGTGTATATCGGTATGTAGCGTCTCTACTTTAAAGAGTCCTCTCCTGCTGATGTTCAGGTGTATATCAGTATGTAGTGTCTCTACTTTAAAGAGTCCTCTCCTGCTGATGTTCAGGTGTATATCAGTATGTAGTGTCTCTACTTTAAAGAGTCCTCTCCTGCTGATGTTCAGGTGTATATCAGTATGTAGTGTCTCTACTTTAAAGAGTCCTCTCCTGCTGATGTTCAGGTGTATATCAGTATGTAGTGTCTCTACTTTAAAGAGTCCTCTCCTGCTGATGTTCAGGTGTATATCAGATGTCCCGCCCCTTATCATGTCACGTACAATGTGTTGGAGCTTTAGCCAATAGAAGTGTGAGTGTTACACAGTGATGTCACTATGTTCTGGAAGTAAACAAAGGAGTCCAATGGAGGCGTTTCAGCGCAATGCATGATGGGAAATATTGCCTGGTTAGTGACGGTCTAAGATTTTCTTTGTTTTGACGATGCATTGTGGGATACTAAATTATAATTATTCTCACTTTACATTCGGACAGAACTACAAAATAGTAACGGCAGGGAGGCCACAAAGCCCTGAGTAATGCAGTGGCATTCTGGGAAATGGAGTCCTTGACGTCTTCTACTGATACCTCTCTTAGTAGTTTAACAATGTTATGTTCTTTATCACTTCTCTGAGGAAACTACTACCAAAAAGTTCAACAAATTAAGTGGTTCTGTAATTTTAAGCAACTTCTGTTCCTAATTGATAAGAGAACTATGAGGATTTTATTCTACAAACATCTTGTTTTCTCTTTGTGTGAAACATACTGTTCTTATCCTCATTAATAGCAGTGCTGTGTGTTACTACTACTGATCTGTAGTAATGATAATAATGTGTTTTATATTTCTTGGATCTCCGACAGTCCACTAATTGATGCGACTAAATGACACATCTTTTCAGAACAGATTCAGGCTGGTGTTTCTGGCCAGTTAATGTCTCTTTTTATTGGATTACACAGATAAATAAGAGAGATTACAGTGTGCGAAGAAGCACACGTCCGATCGTCCGGGACGTGTTATTTACAATATCGGACAAGTACATATTTCCATTGACGTGTCCGACGGACAAGTGACGTTTTTCCGCCCATATTTATTGACAAATTATTGATGAATTCAGTTTACAAAAGGCAGAACTCATTCGCAAACTGTCCGTGTCCGTCATTGTTGTTTGCGACCGCTTTACGTTTCCTTCTTTGTCATGTGATGCAGTGAAATCTTACCGTTCACTTACGTTAGCGGTAGGGATGGGTATCGTTAAGGTTTTAACGGTACTACTACTTTTATCGATACCGCTTATCGATCCGGTCTTTTAACGTTAAACTAACCAAACAAATTGATTTTATTTTATTTTAAACTTTATTTAAATGAAATACATAATATTTCACATCAAAAGAAACAACAATGTTTTAACAAATGGTATTAAATAATCTGATGACAGAACTGGAAACAGAACAGCTGAAACTTTAACAAACTAAATAAACTCCGTTACCTCTAATCATGAACCCATGTTGAATCATTGAGTTAACTCCGTGTGTTGCTGCTAGCATACAGAACACCTGACGTGGAAACGTTCCTCGTGGATGGGGCTACAGAGCTCCTAGAGAGACAGTGGAACCCGGTGCATTCCTCCGTCTGGATGGGGCTACAGAGCTCCTAGAGAGACAGTGGAACCCGGTGCATTCCTCCGTCTGAATGGAGCTACAGAGCTCCTAGAGAGACAGTGGAACCCGGTGCATCTCTCCGTCTGGATGGGGCTACAGAGCTCCTAGAGAGACAGTGGAACCCGGTGCATCTCTCCGTCTGGATGGGGCTACAGAGCTCCTAGAGAGACAGTGGAACCCGGTGCATTCCTCCGTCTGGATGGAGCTACAGAGCTCCTAGAAAGACAGTGGAACCCGGTGCATTCCTCCGTCTGGATGGGGCTACAGAGCTCCTAGAGAGACAGTGGAACCCGGTGCATCTCTCCGTCTGGATGTGGAGCACTTTTGCTAAATGTTTAGACAAATTGCTCGTGTTTCCGCCCTGACATGCTGAACTCTTATTGCTCTTTTGGTAACGAGCATTGTCCACATCGAGACGGGAAGTTTAACCACACCTCGGAGCGCTTCTCTCAGCCATCTCCTCCGTGTGTGTGTGTGTGTGTGTGTGTGTGTGTGTGTGTGTGTGTGTGTGTGTGTGTGTGTGTGCTGCATGTAGCAGCTGCGTGTGTGTAACTGCCCCGCCCCCTCGCACACAGGCGGGGGAGAGATCTCTCGTCTGGATTGGACGCATTTTGCAGTCTTTCTGCGTATTAGAAACCGAGTTGGCGAAACTAAAACTGCGATATAATGTTTGTGTAACAATAATACATATGACATATTTTAAATGTCTCCAGTACCGATAAAAATACAGATAACGTCGGAGCTTAACGGTACCACGGTCTTTAATAATTCAGGCCCGGGGCCCGTTTAACACCGGGGCTCGGTACCCACCCCTAGTTAGCGGTGTCGTAAAACCGTGGGGAAATGTAAATGGTCCACTCGTCCCACAGAGGAGACAACATTATATCAATAGTACTTGTTTTATCTTAATTTGATATTCATTCGACTTGCCTTGATGGTAGAAGTTGAGGAACCTGACACTGTGCTACGACTACTATTAGTTTATAATTCTTCTATCGCATGTTTCTTGCCAAATATGAACAAATAAACAATAAAATGTTACCTTAGTGACAGTAACCCAGATTCTTGAATGCTTTATGTTGATATTTAATAACATTTAAAATAGGTGCAGCATGCACAAAGTATAGCTATGGACAAGTGAAAAATGTATTCGGACAAGTAAATGGCCCAACTCACTTGCCCATGGACAAGTACTCTCTAAAAACGTGTTGTTACACTGCATTAAAACACCACGACCGCCTGAACTACAGCCTTGGACAAGATGTTTTATAATAGACACAGATTCTAAAAGAGAAAGAACATTTAGGTACAGAGCGGTGAACCAAGGAGATTCTGCTCAGAAGATACTGAGGGTTGTCTGTTGTGGCTGAAACTGCCAACGCTGCATATCTAACATCACAGAGAATCCAGATTATAAATACCTTCAGACTGACTCAGGCTCTCGCTCGGCCACAAACATCTCACATATCTCCAGTGTTTACGTCAGCTGATCAGAGGCATGCTCTCTGGCGTGCTTCAAGGATTAAAGATGGATTTCTTGCAATTAAATCCTTGTTTCACAGTTCTCATGTTTTTGCATTCAGATGTAAGTATATAATATATCCTGCTTCATATTTTGTTTACTGTAAATTGGTATTTCAACGTGTATATTTTCTACTTTTTTTAATGCTGTTTTATTTCTATTTGAGTCATTTACATTTTTGTATTGTTTATTTGTACTCATTTAATTTCTCTGTTGTACATGGCCTTGTCTTTTATGCTGCTGCAACACAAACATTTCCCAACTTGGGATCAATAAAGTACTTATTTTCTTAACAATGTCTAGAATATGAACAGCAGATTAATCCATAATCCATAATGCACGTTAGCTGAAGCACTACATCGCTCCCATGCATTCAGATATCAAATAATGTGACTTTTTGTGACATATTTTTTTAATTAATATCTATTTTCACATGTTTTCCAAGGCTGTATTTGGCCGTGTAAGTGTTAGTGACGGTCGGGTCATGTTAACCTCTGCTTCCTTTAATTATATGATATGGGTAATTCATTTAGGAGACATTCAACTGCCAGAAACACAACACTTTTTACATTAAACTCGTATTTTGTCTTTGGTTTTACCTGCTTTCTCCTCACACGAAATAAGGCATGCACGTGACACGCTACTGAAACTAATTGAGTTTCTATTGTGAATTATGTGTGGACTAAATAAGCCATAAAAGTCATCATAACATCAGTCGTTGATATAAAGTATTTGGTGTTGGTGATAGTATTTTAATGACATCACTGCTGACAGGAGCCAATCACATCTCACAGAGATGTTTTAGCCCCGCCTCCAGCGTGTTGTTTCCTGACAGTTAGGATTCAGGTTCAAAAGTGATGAGTCAGCTGTGAGAGGCTTCCTGTTGATGCTGAGTCACCTCTCAGAGACAGCGTTAGTCAACTGAAGGTAATCCTGAGTGGCTGAACTCTACACAGGATTAACATCTTTTCACTAACGTCCTGTTTTCAAACTGTCTAAAAAACACTTTCTATCATCGGGTATCAAGAGACATCCTTTATGGATATTTCATATTATGATCAATGCATATCAATAACAGTGCAAAACAACTGATAAACGGTAACCTTAATAGTGAATAAACTATTACTATTGTGTGTAAACAGAGCGGTTTGAGGGGTCGGATCAAAGTGTGTTCAGCTCACACACACCGGATGTTTAAGGGGATAGTATTTTTGGTACGACTGGGTTTTCCGCATGTTTTTACATAACATCACATGTCCCTTGTTAGATGCTTGTATCCAAAGCGACTAACATACATTCAATACTCTGGGAAATCCCCACAAGCAATCTGTGAGAAGTGTCTTGCCCAGGGACACAACGACATGCTGACTGCAGTGCTGCTACTCCTACTGTGGGAAGTTCTCAGTCACAGACCGACTGCAAAACTCCCTCACATGCCATCAAACCAGATAAAGAAAATGTATCTTTTATTATAAATTAATCTGCACATTTCTAGGTAAATGACCTTGTGGTTTGGTCTTACTGGGTTTATGAATGCACCACTATACACCAAAACAAATTCCTAGCATGAGCAATTAACATGATTCTGATATTGTATTTTGTTGTTTGAACTAAAGATATTTTCTCTACTATGGTTAATCTCCCTAATATATATTAGTTGTATAGATGAATGCTTTATAACGGTGTGTTAGTGATGCTCCAGCAGCAGCTTGCAGTGTGTTAGTAGTGTATGCATGTGTGTGTGTGTGTGTATCGATCTCTCACTCACCGCGATCAGCGTGCTGTTGCGGCTCTGCTCCGCCGCGCTGCCTCCACTCTCCCCGGCGGCCTGGTGCTCTCCCCCGCCTCCTCCCTGCACCCTCTGGCCGCCCCCCTGGTCCCTCTGAGCGGCCTGCTGCTCCCTCTGCTCCCCGGCACTGCTCTGGGGCTGCCGGTGCTTGTTGGACCGCTTCGCTTTCGCCTGTAAACATCTCTGGTGCAGGTTGAAGGTCTGCTGGCGCTCGTGCTCCAGCCGCTCCAGCGTCGCGGTGTCGTAGCGGCTCTCGCAGCTGTTGTGATGCTGCCGGAAGTGCTCGATCCTCCGTCGGAGCCTCTCCATCACCGCGCTGTGTCGCGGTGTAACAAAATCCGCCATCATCAATAAAAGACTCTCTCTCCACCAAAAAAAAAAAAAAAAAAAAAAAAAAAAAAAAAAAACTCCCCCGTCTCAGGTTTCGTCCATAAAAATGCTGAATCTGGCTCTTTTCTCACCACCACTCTCACCCCCCCTCTACAAAGACTCCTGTGCTGGCTCCATGGAGGCGACCTTTGTCTTGCTAATGGCCTTCAGTCACACTCACTGCCGGGGAGGAAAATTAAGGGTTTTGAGTGCAACACCATCCAGCCTGCTGATTCTTTTTAACTCACTTTAAACCTTAGTTATCATTAAAACACACAGCAGCCAGTTTAACTTGCTGTGTGTGTAAACAACTGGAGTCTTGTTAGAGCCACTTTTTGAGTTTAACCCCAAATCACAAAAAACAGAAACGAAATCCCTGCTTGTTTAATAGTAAATACATCAATGTACACTAACCTTTCGATGTGTTTAAATCAATGAAATAACGCGATATCTTGTTATCAAACAAACTCCCGTTGAAGCTAAGTGAAGTTAGCAGCATTCCTCCACTCCACAAATCAAAGCGTCGAACAATCCTCTAAAACGATCATTTAAATCCTTGTTCGGACACTATCTTACGTTAGACTTTAACTCCACGCCCCCCTCATTTGTTTAAAACAATATTACCCTCCATGGGAGCATCATAACAGGTCTCTAACTTATGTCAAACTTTTATTTGTGTCCGAAGTATTAAAAGTAGTTAGCTTTGGTTGGCTAGCAACAAGAGGCTAGTTAGCTCGCTGGTTAGCAACTTCACAAACAAGATTTTAAAATCACTATTTTATAGGATAAAAACAAACAAGACCTTACAGAAAATGTTATTTAAACTCACTTACTGTGAAAGCGTGGCTCCTTTCTTACAGCATCTGTCTAGAAAACAGCTGATCCTCCGCCTCCCTGTAGCCGTTAGCTGCTAACTCTATGTTTTCTGGTAAGACGGGCAGAAGAGAACTCCGTTTCCCAGAATGCACTGCGACCAGAGGTGGAAGAAGTACTCAGATTTTGGACTGAAGTAAAAGTAACAGTACCAGAGTGTAGGAATACTCTGTTACAAGTACACATTCATGATATTACTCAAGTAGAAAAGTATTAGCATCAAAATGTTACTCAAGTAAAAGTAGTGATTGTGCAGATTGGTCCATTTCAGAATAATATATATGATATGTTTTATAATGATTGATCATGAAAGTGTTCTCAAAGCTGGTAAAGGTGCAGCTAGTTTGAATGACTTTGTATACTGCAGGGTAGCTTGAGGATTTACTCCAGGTGGAACTAAAGTCTGATTTAACACTTGGTTATATTTCACATCATTCATCCACATCTGTAAAGTAATGTGTGTTAAAGATACCAAAAGGTCCTACATTTACAAGAAAAATGCTGACTTAAAATGTTCTCAGGGATAATCTTGTTATGATAAAATTCCTCATAAACAACAGTCATCAGAATAGAGCATCATACTTTAAATACAGTGGAGTAAAAGTACAATATTTACCTCTGAATTGTAGTGGGGTAGAAGAAGTACAAAGTCCCAAAAAATGGTAAGTAAAGTACAAGTATCTCAAAATTGTCCTTGAGTACAGTACTCGAGTAAATCTACCGAGTTACTTGTCCGATTTGACCAATCAGAACGGAGCATTCCACTAAGTAATATTTAGTTACTTTCTCTGTAGAAAAATGCTAACATTAGCTCAGTTAGCAAAGCCTGAAACGTCTAAATAAAGCATCATACTTTATATGTATTCCTCCACACGGTCCCGGATATTCCTCCCCGCCCAAATCGGGGTCTGTACGCGCAGTTCGGAGCGGATTAGTCCGGTTAAAACGGGCTAAACTGCGTCCCTTCTGTTTCTGTCTCTATTGTTATCCAGCGGACAGGCAGGGCTTCTCCGCCATCTTGGTAACTTTCTCTTTTTTTTTTTTCCATCAGAGACAGGAGAGGAATGTCCCTGAGCCCGCCCCCACCGGGGATTGACAGCACAGACGGCCAATAGAGAGCGAGGGAACACGGTGATGTGAACGGGGAGAAATTAATGAGTAAATATATAACTGACAAAACAAATACTAATAATATATTTAGCTTAACCATTCCTACATTTACAACGAACATTCTGAATGTAAATATACTCAGAGAGTTTTGGGTTATTTTAATATATTTGTGATTTGTTTTCTTTCATAAAACTTACCAGTTTATCCAAAATAAAAAGCTAATTCTTATTTCTTTCTCTTGAATTGTAATCACTTTAATCTCACGGTTCCTCTCAGAGAAAAGGTTTTTACATTTAAAATACACATTTGGACACTACTATGTCCGGCAGTGGCTCAGTCAGCAGGGGCTTGGACTGTGAGCCGTAGGGTCGCCGGTTCAAGTCCCCGAACAGACCTAAGTATGGAGTGTGGACTGCTACTTGGAGAGGTCCCAGTTCACCTCCTGGGCCCTCCTGGCTGCCCTCCTGTGCCCTTGAGCAAGGCACCGGACATCCCCCCTCACTCCCATTGCTCCCCGGGCGCTGTACAATAGCTGCCCACTGCTCCTGGTGCTAGACTGCTGGTGCTAGACTCCTGGTGCTAGACTTCTAGTGCTAGACTCCTGGTGCTAGACTCCTGGTGCTAGACTTCTAGTACTAGACTCCTGGTGCTAGGATGGGTTAAAAGCAGAGAAAACATTTCACTGTGTGCTGTGTGCTCTGCATGTGAGAGCATTAAAGAGGGTTTCATCCCTCCAGTTCTATTCTATTACATTTTTAAACATCAGTCATCAAAAGTAATTAATAAACAGTGAATCATAAATAACAATAATATTTTGTCTGTGAAAGTTTGTGAATACTTTTATCCTAATTAATTGGGGACTCTTTAAGTTAATGCATGATTTATCATTCTGTTTGTAAAACCTACTTAACTCTTTAAAGTAGAGACACTACATACTGATATACACCTGGACATCAGCAGGAGAGGACTCTTTAAAGTAGAGACACTACATACTGATATACACCTGAACATCAGCAGGAGAGGACTCTTTAAAGTAGAGACACTACATACTGATATACACCTGAACATCAGCAGGAGAGGACTCTTTAAAGTAGAGACACTACATACTGATATACACCTGAACATCAGCAGGAGAGGACTCTTTAAAGTAGAGACACTACATACTGATATACACCTGAACATCAGCAGGAGAGGACTCTTTAAAGTAGAGACACTACATACTGATATACACCTGAACATCAGCAGGAGAGGACTCTTTAAAGTAGAGACACTACATACTGATATACACCTGAACATCAGCAGGAGAGGACTCTTTAAAGTAGAGACACTACATACTGATATACACCTGAACATCAGCAGGAGAGGACTCTTTAAAGTAGAGACACTACATACTGATATACACCTGAACATCAGCAGGAGAGGACTCTTTAAAGTAGAGAAGCTACATACTGATATACACCTGAACATGAGCAGGAGAGGACTCTTTAAAGTAGAGACACTACATACTGATATACACCTGAACATCAGAAGGAGAGGACTCTTTAAAGTAGAGACACTACATACTGATATACACCTGAACATCAGCAGGAGAGGACTCTTTAAAGTGGAGACACTACATACTGATATAAAATAATACAACATCTGGTTCAGTTTCCATTTGGCCTTTTTATTCATCAAAACAAATGTAGACTGTGTGTCCACGCACACACACACCACACGAGGCTCCATCATCACAGTATCTCTCTACAATAGTGTGGACATCAGAAACAGGCTGCAGGGACAACCAGATTTAGTTCAAAAAACACAAAAAAATGTCGACAAAAAAATGAAATAAAAGGTTACACCAGCAGATACAGTGTTCAGTCTACAGTCGGTTGCTAGGCAGATTCAGCCGGACACAGAAATAAATCTAAAAAAAAATAAAAAAAGGCTGAAGACATTTCGGATGGGAATGTAACGCTGCTGCTGCTGCTGGAGGAGATGATCCTAGTATTTACTTTATTTTAGAAAAATCAGCCAACTAGCTTGTATTTAGACTAAAAAATAAAAAAAAAGGAGGGAAATAATTAAAGGTTGTGGAAGCCTCCAAGTTCACCTCGAGCCCCGAAATCAGCCACAGACTCGGCTGTTATGTTCCCCGCCGCCCCCCCGCCGATAACTTAGCAAAATGCTCTGAATTTAAGATCAACAGGTTCTTCAGTCCGGAGAAAACTGTACGCAATGATTACAGACATGGATATACAAGAAGACTGGACATCGTGTTATTATCCCGACACACGTTCAACACGCACAGAAACAGGTTTAATTATTTCACTGTACACACACACACACACACACTGGCAGACTGACGCTCTTTCATCTGCATTATAATCCTTAGGATGATTTCATGATGAATATATAAAGAAAAAACATAATTTAGCATTTTAACAGTTCATGGTATTATTTCTCATGTGGAGAGAAACTGTCCTGATGGGGGCGCTAGAGAGACGGTCAGGAGGTGTAAAGGTGAGGGATTGCAGCAAAATGTTTTATTATGAAACCAGGGCAGGAGGGGGGGAATCTGAATACTCAAATATTATCAGATATAATTATTATTTTGTCTTTTATATTTAAAATGTTTAATTATGGTCATCTTGGTGAAAATAGATTTATTTTTTGTACATAATTTTTTTTGTGGTCAATTTACAATTTAAATCTACTTTTTCTTTCTCCAGGATTTCACCCCAATTCCCTTCCCCATATGTAGATTTTTTTAATACATTTTGCCAGTTCTTTTAAATGCAGCAGATTACGACTGATTTCCTTCCTGTTTGTCATGACATCATTACGTGACATGTAAACATGTACAGGTAACTACAGCAGATTCAACGGCGGTCAAAATCAACAAATAATTGTGATTCAAGTGTTGAGAAATTGTTTGATTTCACTTGACTTTTCTGGAACCTCATCCCATGGTCTTAATTAGTGGATAAAGTTGATTCATTCGGCAAAAGAAAAGCCAGTTAAGGTATTTCTATCAAACTAGTATCCGTAGGTTTGTCACGCTCAAATGCCGTCTCTTATGAAAACTTGGGGCTTGACGTGGAGCAGGTGAGAGCTGCAGGTGAGAGCTGCAGGTGAGAGCTGCAGGTGAGAGTTAAGCGCCTGAGGTTTCCCCCTTTAATGCCATCTTTCTTTTGAATTTGGGGTTTAAAACATGACAAAGGGGTGGGGGGGTCCGTCCACCTGCACACGGGACGAGGTTAACATCTAAATGACAGCAGCGGAGATTTACAGGAGAAGCTAAAAGGGTGGGTTGGATGCAGGAGACGGGTGCGTTTAAAAACACCGTACAAAGGAAAGTTGGATCTGAAAGGAGCTTTAATGAGATGGGACGCGCTAACGAGCTGCTGTCATGTTTATTTGGACAAAGAAAGGCCTTAGAAGTAAAGGAATAAAGAATAAAATTGACAAGATTTTAATACGATTGATCTGGGTGTATAAACGTATGCAGATGCTACAATGTTAGCATAGCGCTGAAGGACCAAACTCCATTCAGAAAACATCTGTTAGATACGTTTATTGTGAATAAATCGTTATTTTGAGCCGTATTGCTGTAGTTATTCAGCCGCGTGAAGCAACGGGAGGTTTAATACGTTGCCATCAGTCGCTCATCTGCTGCGAAGGCTCTTTAGTTTGACCTCTGACCTTCCAGCGCTGCCATCAGGACAATAATACACATCAGGAGATCTGAGGAAAACATGTGTGTGAGCTAACATGGAGCTAACAGCGTTAAAACAAAACACGATTCAATGACAAGGAAATTAGAACATGAAAAAAGAAAATATATCAGCAGTCATTATTTTTTTTATATTAGCATGCTGGCTAATCACGAGCTAATCTGAAAGCTAGGAATGCTAACAAGCCAACGGTTAGTAGGTGAATTAGCTTTTTCATCAGGCTAATAAGCTACTTGTTGGTAAATTAATTAAATTATTGGTAAACTCGTTAGAAGCCCCGTTTTTAGTTTTTAATTCAAGTGGGATTATTGTACTCATTGGAGTACAGCTAGCCAAATTACCAATGAGCTAATTAGCAGGCTACAAGGCTAATTAGCAACAGTTCTGGTGAGTGATTTCTCTCAACATTTGTAGATGATGAATCTCCCAAAGAACAAATAAATCAACAGCTAACAGGTGAAAATTCATATAGCTTACAAGCTACCTGCTAGCCAAGCAATTAGCGGTCTGTTGGTGAGCTGATTGACGACATATTTGGCCGATCAATCGGCTACTGTTAGCTTCACTAGCACCCTGGTGGTGAGCTAATTAGCCAGACATTCTGGTGGTGAATTCAGCCAACTGTTAGCCTTATTAGCATCCTGATAGATGGTTAATTAGCTGCCTGTTTCTAGCTCAAACAGGACAGCGGCTAACTAGTCTCAGTTGAAAGCCAAACTGTTTGTCTGTCAGAAGACTTATTAGCAGGCTGATGCTAGGCTAACTAGCTGTCATTGGTAAGCTAACACGGGAAGACTTTTTGTTTATACATTTCAGACTACTGTTAGCCTCATTAGCACACTGCTAGCAGGCTAATTATCAGCAAACAGGAAGGCGGTTACCTCAGATTGTAACTGGCGGGTTGTTGATAGCTAAATGTTAAGGACATATTAACGAGTTGCTGAGCTAATTAGCATGCTGTTGTCGGGCGGAGTTTGTTAGTTGGTGGCGGCGCGGCGGACGGGACGCACGGATCCCGCCGGTTTGATTCTGCTCAGGTGTTGTTGTGAAGGAATGATGCAGGAAGCTTTAGTTAATCTCTTTTCAAAAAACAACAAAATAAATCCTTTAACGCTAAAACTCAGTCCTGGAATCGTCGTGTGAGCAGGCGTCCGTGTTGGAGGTCGATCTTTTAGTTTCCTGTCGGCTTCGCTGCTTCCTTCGCGGCTCTGCGGCCTCGAAGAAGAGGGGGGGGAGGGTCGGGGGAGATATTTCAGGGGAGAGGGGGGAGGTTTTTGAGGTCAGGATTCACAGATTTCAGTCCTTTCTGACCTTCCTGTTCCTGGGAGATCTCCGCAGAACGTCGTCCTCAAGCTTCTGCACGGAGAGAGAGTTCGGGGTTAAAACCCTTCATGGGGGTCAATGGGAAAGTGTATTAGGGCCATTGAGGGGTTAAACAATGAGAATAAGTAAGGAGCTGGGGAGCGGGGTGAAAAGTATTCTGATAAATCCTCTTAGTTTACAATAATTCAACTGTCAATTCAACTTGTGTGTTTAAAAATCCCTAAAATTAAAGTTTGACATAAATGAGACCAGATCAATATTTGGTGTTTATAACAAAGTCCTAAATGATAACCTCAGAATCTCAAAGATTGAAGTTGTTGTGTTTTATGAGTAAAGTTCAATTAAATTAGGAGATAAAAAAGGACAGACAGACAGACAGACAGACAGACAGACAGACAGACAGACAGACACACTCAGGGACAGACAGACAGACAGACACAGACACACTCAGGGACAGACAGACAGACAGACACACAGACAGACAGACAGACAGACAGACAGACACACACACAGACAGACAGACAGACACACAGACAGACAGACAGACACAGACACACAGACAGACACACAGACACACAGACAGACAGACACAGACACAGAGACACACTCAGGGACAGACAGACAGACAGACAGTAAGACACACACGCACAGACAGAGAGACAGACAGACAGACAGACAGACACACAGACAGACAGACACACAGGAACAGACACACAGACACACAGACAGACAGACACAGACACACACACACTCAGGAACAGACAGACACACTCAGGAACAGACAGACAGACAGACAGACACAGACACACACACACTCAGGAACAGACAGACACACTCAGGAACAGACAGACACACACACACTCAGGAACAGACAGACACACACACACACTCAGGAACAGACAGACACACACACACACTCAGGAACAGACAGACACACACACACACTCAGGAACAGACAGAAATTTGAAGTAAAAAGAAAATCCAGAAATTCTATAAAATCCAACTCACTGATCTACATTTTTCCTGCTTTAAAATACACAAATTTAAACTACATTTATTCAGTTTTTTGGGGGTATTTGACCCCCCTCTCCAGGACTGTTTAACAAAAACATCAACTGGCCTCTTCAATCCCTACAATGGTCCTAATACAGTATCATTCAGAAAGGAAAGTCTGAGTCAGAGTCATGTGGAGAACTCACTTTCCTGGCTGTTTTCTGAAGCTTTCTGAAAAACCAATTCACATCAAATCATTCTCCGTGCTACAGACCACACAATGAACTGCACCTGAACGCATCATCACAGTGACTCAGTGTTCCTCACCTCTTCGGCCGTTTCCTCCTCTTCCTCCTTCTCCGCCTCCTCTTCCTCCTTCTCTTCCTCCTTCTCTGCAGGACTCTCCTCTCCGTCGCTCTTTCCTTCTGCAGCTGAGAGGGAAACACAACATGTAAATACAGCTAGGAGACAAAAAGCTACTTAGCCTGAGTTTAATATTTGTATTATTATCATTCGTTTACGTCACTTTTATTTGTATTTGGTGTTCTGTGTATTTATGTCACCCGTTACACGACAGAGGGTGATTTTGCGCTGACATTTTTTCTTTTTTCTACATTTTTGGCTGACATTAAATATCTGCAACCTTTCGAACAATACCTTGTGTTGGGAAACTACTGAATGTCCCTTCTGTATCAGAGTAGCACGTGATAAGAGAGGCCCTACGTAGCTGTGTGCGTAGCCGGATGTCTGACTACATGGATGACGCTCATGAGACACTGTGTTGAAGTTATGATAGCTATGTTCCTAAGATTGGCAGATGACACAGCCCCTAGAGAGAGAGACATATGACTGTCATGTTCATTGCTCACACAGGCCTTAGCTAATCTGAACTAATGTCAGAACACTGCTTTGAACCGGTATCTTGTTGACTGTAACACCAAGTCGACCGACCTGGTGATAAACCCGATTCTGAGCTTCAGTATTATTGGACTTTCTCATTGAAAACGCGTCGCAGCATAAAGACACGTTTCGCCTCAGCGGCTCACATTTAAACGGGAATTGATCCGCCACATAAACAGTTATTTAATCTGATCTGGGTGCTGTGATTATTCTTTCATAAAATGTAACGTAAACGCACCTGGCAATGAACTTGATTCTGAGTGAGTGAGTCCGTCTGTGTGTGAGTGTGTCTGTGTGTGTGTGAGAGTGTGTTCCTGAGTGTGTGTGTCTTTGTGTGAGTCTGTCTGTGTGTGAGTCTGTGTGTGAGTGTGTTCCTGAGTGTGTGTGTCTGTGTGTGAGTCTGTCTGTGTGTGTCTGTGTGAGTGTGTTCCTGAGTGTGTGTGTCTGTCTGTGTGTGTGTGTGTGAGTCTGTGTGTGTGTGAGTGTGTCTGTGTGTGTGAGTGAGTGTGTGTGTGTGAGTTCCTGAGTCTGTGAGTTTGTCTGTCTGTCTGTCTGTCTGAGTGTGTGTGTGTGTGAGTGTGAATGTGTGTGTTCAGCTCTCCAACAAGAGCACATTTATGGATGTTCTTTACAGAGTTGTAGTGTGTTATATAGGTGTGTCTGTGTGTGAGTCTGTGTGTGAGTGTGTGTGTGTGTGTGTGAGTGTGTTCCTGAGTGTGTGTGTCTGTGTGTGAGTCTGTCTGTGTGTGAGTCTGTGTCTGTGTGTGTGTGAGTGTGTTCCTGAGTGTGTGTGTCTGTCTGTGTGTGTGTGAGTGTGTCTGTGAGTTCCTGAGTCTGTGTGAGTTTGTCTGTCTGAGTGTGTGTGTGTGTGTGTGAGTGTGTGTGTTCAGCTCTCCAACAGCCTTCAACAAGAGCACATTTATGGATGTTCTTTACAGAGTTGTAGTGTGTTATATAGGTGTGTGTGTGTGTGTGTGTGAGAGTGAGTGTTCCTGTGTGTGTGCTGTGTTTACCTGGACTGCTCTTCTCCTCCTCCTTCTCCTCCTTCTCTTCCTTCTCCTCCTTCTCCTCCTCTTCCTCCTCAGCCTTCTCCTCCTCCCCCTCCTCCTCCTCCTCTTCCTCCTCCTTCACATCAGGCTGAGCTTCGTCAGTCTTCTTGTATTCGGCCGCCGGCGTCTCTCCGGTCTTCTTCTGCAGAAACAAAGAAAACAGGAGATATGTTCAGTTCAGGTTGGTTTGTAAAAATGTTCAGCGGTTGTCTAATCCTGTTTTTTAAATATCGAAATGAACGTTGTCACTTAGAAATCTATTTTCAAAACACTAAGAGCTGTTTGAATTTGGTTTCACTTGTTTTGTGTGCATGTCTTAATTTGTTAAGTATCTATAGCAGTCAGGTGAGTAAGAACCTCATATTTAAAGTATATGAACCTACAATTTGGTCAATTTTGAACTATTTTGATTCCATAACATGTTTTCTTTCAGGCTTTTGGAAGGAACACGTACAAAGTACACATTTAGGCGTTTCTTTTTACTGTAGTTTGTCTATCTCCTAAATACATACACCAAAGCTTCCAGTTTTATTCCTATCAATATTCTGAAGGGTTTGTTCATATATCATTCACAGCCTGAATTATATCACACCTTATACCTGAAAACATGGAGAAAACTGATATTTTAGAGCTGTTCACAGTATTTTCTGATTTATGGAGTGATAAAAAGAGACATCCAAAATCCCTTCTGTCGAAACTTTAGATTCTAATATGACTACAAAATGAAACAAGAATTTTGAACCTGGCTTTATCCAAAGTTCAGAATTGTGTTCCTGAAATGTCTTAAAATATGCGCATATTTAATGAGATTAGGGCCATTTGCATATTTAAACATGCTATTTCAGAAAACTTGTAATACAAAAAACAATTGTGTTAATGTAAGTAATTAACTGGAGAAATGTATTGCTGATATCTTTAAGTTAAAACAATTACCCTATTCACCTGTAGTGTCTCGCCTGAAGTAAATAAACAGTGCTGCTTTTGACACTAAAGCAAACTACGGTCTGTATTACGGATTGTGCATCTTCTGTTTCACACGTATCTTTGGTACCTTAGATTACTGCAGAGCATTCAACACATCTATGAAACTGCTTTTTAGATATTGTAATGTGTGTTTCTTCCCTTTTAGCAGCAAGTTGTGCAAAAATCTCCTGCAGAAACGTATACAAATATTAAAGAGGCCCTATTCTGCTTTTCGTGGTGTTCCCTCTCCTGTAGTGTTGTGCTAAAATCCCTCTAGAGCAGGGCTTCTCAAAGTGTGGTCCGCGAGCCACTGGTGGTCCGTGAGCGCCCCCTAGTGGTCCCTGAGTATATTGGTAACATTTCACATTTTAAATAAATAAATTTAAGTTTTCCGCACTCTCGCGGGAATATCTCCACAATGGAGCGAGTGCACGATACAGCCCAGCGCAACACCTTCGTCACATGTTGCCGCTTGTTTGTACCATTTCCAGGCGATTTGTAATCTGTTCTATAAAAACGATGTATTTTTTAGGATTTCAAGAAGCGTATAAAACAATCAATGGATGTGTTTTATGAACATGTATCCATGATGGAAGTAGATTTATTCATTTATTTTTTAACAGGGACAGTGCACATTAATGGACATTTCTGTAAATGTGCCAGTTAGCCAAGAGGCTACTTTTCATCTGTAGTCCCTGGACAGATTTTAAAAGTCAACCTAAAACACATTTCATTTTAAACAAGTAAATACAATACATTTAAAACATGCAACATACATTACATACATTTAGATGTTAGGAGTGATAGAGATTATTATCTAATATATGCATCCAATGAAGCATTGCATGAAGTCTGCTGCTGATCAGAGGCTGATGTTGGGGCTGCAAAAACGTTTTTTTTTTGTTTGTTTTGTAGCCAAACCATGCAGGCCAGCCGACGGGCACCAAGGTTCATGTTTTAAAAGCATTTTTACAGAAAAAGCCCAGGCGAGCCTAACATGTGAAAAAAGGGCTTAGACCTCAGAGTTAAACTCGGCCTGCGACCAGAGTTTTACTGTATTTTGTTTTGAGGTTGTGTCGTACTGCATGCGGTGTATTCTGCATTTCTCTCAGTAGCCAACGATCTGAGAGTCTGTTGGACATAAACTCCGCAATAAATGTAGTCTACATTTCATAAGAGGTGTAAAATCTGAGAGCATTTTAAATCACATTTGAACGAAATGCTTGTAGAATCTGTAGTTGTAATGTTGATTTATTGTGTGAGCGAGGCGATGTAGAGAAGGTTCAGCTTTTCAGGCTGTGTGCTGTTGGAGTGGTGAGCAGGCCTATTGTGTCTGGATAGAGTTTCTCTCCCACACATTCAAATGCTCCCAGGTGTGTAAAGGTTTGTACACTACCACGACACACACACACACACACACACACACAGGTCTACTCTAACAGCAAAGTCACCGGGCCTGAGGGTCGGGTCGGGGGTCCGGACTCTTTAAACTCTTCCTGTAAAAGGTCCAGACTCAACTGACCCTCAACTGATCCTGAGGACTTC
Source organism: Dissostichus eleginoides (assembly GCA_031216635.1). Classification (NCBI taxonomy): domain Eukaryota; kingdom Metazoa; phylum Chordata; class Actinopteri; order Perciformes; family Nototheniidae; genus Dissostichus; species Dissostichus eleginoides. Next base: position 2,231,674 of record CM062271.1, on the reverse strand, counting down.
TGTGGACACACACACACACACACACACACACACACACACACACACACATCTTAAATAACTGCCAAAATGACCCCGTATATAACGCCCATGTGTGACAGATGGCAGGTTTTTTATTTGATTTAAAATCGGTCGAAATTGAACCATTTATGAAAATAAGAAACGGTAGAAACAGAAAAACTCAGATCTTCCATTTTCAGACCCTGCTTGAAAACATCATGTGACCGACGCCAGGGAAAAATGACCACATCTCTGCTGAAAATGTAGAAATCTCAAGCTTTCAGATGAACCAAATCTGACCTTACTATTGGGAAGATTAAAAAAAATCAACCGTTGGATTATTCCTTCATAAAATGTAATGTATGTGTACCTGGCAATAAACTTGATTCTGAGTGAGTCTGTCTGTCTGTCTGTGTGTGTGTGTGAGAGTGTGTGTGTGTGTGTGAGTGTGTGTCTGTGTGTCTGTCTAAGTGTGTGTGTCTGTGTGTGTGAGTGTGTCTGTGTGTGTGAGTGTGTGTGTGTGTGTCTGTGTGAGTGAGTGAGTCTGTGTGTGTGAGTGTGTGTGTGAGAGTGTGTGTGTCTGTCTAAGTGTGTGTGTCTGTGTGTGTGTGTGTGTGTGTGAGTGTGTCTGTGTGTGTGAGTGTGTGTGTGTGTGTCTGTGTGAGTGAGTGAGTCTGTGTGTGTGTGTGAGTGTGTGTGTGTCTGTGTGAGAGTGTGAGTCTGTGAGTGTGAGTCTGTGAGTGTGAGTCTGTGAGTGTTACCTTTCCGGTGAAGCAGAACACGACGATGAGGATGATTGGCAGAGCGATGGTCAGCACGTAGACGACCCACAGCCAGGGTCTCTCCTCGGCAGCGTTCAACATCTGAGTCGCCAGACCGGGCTGAGGAGACAACAACAAACAACATTTAGAAGAAGTAAACAACTAACCTCTGCTGCATCCAGTTCTATATTTATTTATCGAAATGATTTAATCTACAAACAAACATCATCTTTTAAGGTTAGGAATGGAGTATTTCTAACTTTAGTTTTACTCATGTATTGTTCTCTTTAATATATGTGACCCAGATATTAAAGTAACCCACGTCAGCGGCGCCCTCGGCAGCTTTCTTCAGGCCCCAGCCGTCGTTGGCCCAGCGCTCGGCCGTGCTTCTGTCGTCGGTGATGAAGAAGTTGTCGAAGAAGATGTCGTTGGTCATGGACCAGAGCTCGAGCCCCACGGCGCTGAACGCTGACATCCTGAAGGGCTGCAGGTCCTCGAAGAACACCGGGTTCGCGACCTTCCTCGGCTTCCACACACCCTGAGGACCGAGACATTTCAAATATTATTAAACACCAGATGATTCGGGGACATAAACACGTGGAAGTACAAACACCACGTGTGACAAACGGCAGAAAAAATGACCAAATCTCAAACTTGATTCTGAGTGTGTGTGTGAGTCTGTGTGTGTGTGTTCCTGAGTGTGTGCAAGTCTGTGTGTGTGAGTGTGTGAGTGTTTTCCTGAGTGTGTGTGAATGTGTGTGTTCGTGTGAGTGTGTTCCTGAGTGTGTGTGAGTCTGTGTGTGAATGTGTGTGTTTGTGTGTCCCTGAGTCTGTGTGAGTCTGTGTGTGTTCCTGAGTGTGTGTGTTCCTGAGTGTGTGTGTGAGTGAGAGTCTGTGTGCATCTTACCCAGTGTGAGTGTGTGAGAGTGTCTTACCCAGTGTGTGTGAGTGTGTGTGTGTGTGAGTATCTTACCCAGTGTGTGTGTGTGTGTGAGTGAGAGTCTGTGTGCATCTTACCCAGTGTGTGTGTGAGTGTGTGAGAGTGTCTTACCCAGTCTGTGTGTGTGTGTCAAATCTATTCTATTTTATTTGTATTTACCATTTACTGTATTTACAAAGCGTCTGAGTTTTTAGAAAAGCGCTATATGAGTGTCATGTATTATTACTTGCACTTTTTAATCAGTTTTCTTTGTCCTATATATATATATATATATATATATATATATATATATATATATATGTCACACTGTTGGAGGATAATCAGTAGAATAAGTGCATTAAACCATGACGAAACAAACTCAAAGCCAGAGTCCTGGAGGTACATTTCCTGTCCAAGTCTAAAAAAGTCGATCTTGCATGTTTCTTTAAATCTGAGAGCGGATCATAAAGGGGGAGAGGCTTAGATGTACCTGGTAGTTGGGGTTATCGATCATCGGGGACTTCCACTTCCCTTTGTGGTTTGGGTTGTCGATCATCGGGCGTTTCCATTCTCCGCAGCCGGGGGCCGTCTCACACAATGGGTTGGGGACCTGAGGGGCCTCCCCACTCTCCGTCCATATCCTCGTCCCTGAAACACACCGCGGGGGAAACATGAGGGTCTTGATGGACTACACCTCGAGAGGCTGTCCAACAACATCACCTGGGACCCAAAGCATGTTCTGACAGAGAATATGAACTGCTACCATCTAATCAGAGATCAATAAAGTCAGCCTGAAGCATCCTCTGTGCTCCAGTCAGTCCTCTCAGTGAACACAGGGCTACAGATCAGATGCACGCTGAAGGCTCTTTGAGCATCTCTCACTGATCCTGCTGTGATGTTCCATGTCTGTTGTTCATGTGTTGTGTCTTGATGTCTGTTGATGTTACACATGGAGCTGCTGTGATGCAAGGAGCATTTCAGACTCGATGTGACCATTCAAGTATTATCGTAATCTAAAGGTCCTTACACACCACGCCGATTTCGGCCGTCGATAGATGTCTGCCCGTCGATGAGCGACCTGTCGCCCTACTCGGATTGGTGTGTCCCCCCCGCACCGTCGTGTTTTCGGCCGTGCACCTTCCGCCCCCGAATCGACATGTTGAATCGGGCACAGACGGCTATTATTTTTCATTTTAATCTATCGGTTTCCACAAGCAACAGTCCAAGGGCTGATACCGCCAGTACCACGAAACATGTTTTCGATGGACGAGAGTGAAAATGAACGCACACGCTATTTGTTGTTTGTATAAACCACGCAGTCTGTCTTCCGGTTGCCTCTTTTGAATGACGAATACACACTACCGCCGCCTGCTGGTAAGGAGTTACACACTACCGCCGCCTGCTGGTAAGGAGTTACACACTACCGCCGCCTGCTGGTAAGGAGTTACACACTACCGCCGCCTGCTGGTAAGGAGTTACACACTACCGCCACCTGCTGGTAAGGAGTTACACACTACCGCCACCTGCTGGTATGGAGAGTTACACACTACCGCCGCCTGCTGGTATGGAGAGTTACACACTACCACCACCTGCTGGTATGGAGAGTTACACACTACCGCCGCCTGCTGGTAAGGAGTTACACACTACCGCCGCCTGCTGGTATGGAGAGTTACACACTACCGCCACCTGCTGGTATGGAGAGTTACACACTACCGCCGCCTGCTGGTATGGAGAGTTACACACTACCGCCGCCTGCTGGTAAGGAGAGTTACACACTACCGCCGCCTGCTGGTATGGAGAGTTACACACTACCGCCGCCTGCTGGTAAGGAGTTACACACTACCGCCGCCTGCTGGTAAGGAGTTACACACTACCGCCACCTGCTGGTATGGAGAGTTACACACTACCGCCGCCTGTTGGTATGGAGAGTTACACACTACCGCCGCCTGCTGGTAAGGAGAGTTATTGCCACGGTTCATACGTGCTACTTGGCCACCGGCTGAAGTCTTTGCGGTGTGTTCGGTGCGACTTTTTGGCCAAGACGCAGGAGACATAACAGTCGGGTCCGTCGGGACGTGTTCTTTGGTGTCAGCTTGGTGTGTAGGGGCCTTTAGACTAATGTGACGGCGCCCTAGGCCTCAGACCCAACTCAACTAACCTCCAATCAGGGGAGATGGCTGACACCTGATTTAGGTTGAGTGCTCAGCTAAAGAGTGCCTGAGCAGTCAGTTTTTCTCTCTCTCATGATTCAAAGCTTTATTGTCATGTGTGCAGAGCTACAGTGTCTGTAGATATATCAATGAAGATCTGAGGTCACAGGCTCCTCCCACAGAGCAACACAAGAACAGAGAAAACAGTGCAAGTAAATACAAATAAAATAGAATAGCAATAGTGCAAGGAGAGTCTGTATACAAGTAATTGGAATATGATATATTAGATAAATAACTTGTAAGTTGGTCCTGTTGTTGCTTGGCTCTACTGGATCTTGGTTTGTTCGTCTTTGCTTGATACACACTGATGCATGTTCACACACCACTGATCAACTGACTTCACACTTTACTTAGTTTCTTTAAATACAGGTTGTTTAATTGGAAATGAATCATGTGTGCTCTCCTTCTGTCCGCTTCACCTCACATGGACATCTTTTGACGCTGGACTTGTATAGCTGGAGTTTTTATATATATTTATTCATAAGTTATTGAAGTGGAGCCTCACCAGTCCTCAGGTTTGACGGCTTCGGGGTCTCCGATGTATTCTGGCTCGTCGTCCAACCAGCCGTCGGGCTTCACTGCGTCTTCATCAGCGATCTGAGCCGGAGCGTCCTCGTCCCTGAACACACAAACATTCATTAAATATACATTCCTGCTTACTAGGGGTCAAAAAGCATTTCTTTCTGTTTTGCAATGCTTAAGTAATGTTTGTCATTTAGAAGTGGAAAGCTAAATATCTGCATGCAAATGAGACAATGGTCTGACTGACTGTACCGAGAGAAACAATAATTACAAAGAACACAAACAACAATAACAACGACTAAAGTAATCCCTACATTCACAGCCAGAGAGCCATACACACGAAGATTTACCGGGGACATTGTTAAATATATATGCAGCAAATACCTGTAATCATACACATCTACCACACACACACACACACACACACACAGTTTTACAGAGTGTGGAAAGCATTTAAAAAGGTTCCCAGGGTTCCTGATTATTATATATTTTAAAGGTCCCCTATCAAACTGTTTCTCATCAGTATATCACAGGTCTCAGATATATCCAGAGCCTGTCTCTGATTGGCTGAAACACCAAACAGATCATTGCAGCATCCCATAATCCCCTCTGTTTCAGCCCTGTTTCCAAAGTGCTGATTCTCTGTCTGTTACTTTAGATGAAAATAAGGAGCCCCTCCCCACGCCCCTCTGAGAGAGATTTGGTTACAAAGAACTCAATGGTGCTCTAGGAGGAGATTCAGGTGATAGGGGGGGGGGGGGTTACCTTGGTTGCTGATTGGCTAATGGTTACACAAGACAAAACATCGTTATGACATCATCAAGTGGCCAAAATCTGATCAGCTCATTTTCAGACAGGTTTTTATAGAAATGGATCAGGAGAAAAAGAGAGAGAATCTTTGTTCCTGAAACTTTCAGAGTCTCTTTACACAGAGGGGACACATGTTGATGTAGAAGAGACATGAAGAAGAGGGGACACATGTTGATGTAGAAGAGACATGAAGAAGAGGGGACACATGTTGATGTAGAAGAGACATGAAGAAGAGGGGACACATGTTGATGTAGAAGAGACATGAAGAAGAGGGGACACATGTTGATGTAGAAGAGACATGAAGAAGAGGGGACACATGTTGATGTAGAAGAGACATGAAGAAGAGGGGACACATGTTGATGTAGAAGAGACATGAAGAAGAGGGGACACATGTTGATGTAGAAGAGACATGAAGAAGAGGGGACACATGTTGATGTAGAAGAGACATGAAGAAGAGGGGACACATGTTGATGTAGAAGAGACATGAAGAAGAGGGGACACATGTTGATGTAGAAGAGACATGAAGAAGAGGGGACACATGTTGATGTAGAAGAGACATGAAGAAGAGGGGACACATGTTGATGTAGAAGAGACATGAAGAAGAGGGGACACATGTTGATGTAGAAGAGACATGAAGAAGAGGGGACACATGTTGATGTAGAAGAGACATGAAGAAGAGGGGACACTGTTGATGTAGAAGAGACATGAAGAAGAGGGGACACATGTTGATGTAGAAGAGACATGAAGAAGAGGGGACACATGTTGATGTAGAAGAGACATGAAGAAGAGGGGACACATGTTGATGTAGAAGAGACATGAAGAAGAGGGGACACATGTTGATGTAGAAGAGACATGAAGAAGAGGGGACACATGTTGATGTAGAAGAGACATGAAGAAGAGGGGACACATGTTGATGTAGAAGAGACATGAAGAAGAGGGGACACATGTTGATGTAGAAGAGACATGAAGAAGAGGGGACACATGTTGATGTAGAAGAGACATGAAGAAGAGGGGACACATGTTGATGTAGAAGAGACATGAAGAAGAGGGGACACATGTTGATGTAGAAGAGACATGAAGAAGAGGGGACACATGTTGATGTAGAAGAGACATGAGGAAGAGGGGACACATGTTGATGTAGAAGAGACATGAGGAAGAGGGGACACATGTTGATGTAGAAGAGACATGAGGAAGAGGGGACACATGTTGATGTAGAAGAGACATGGACAAGTGGAAGACCCTCTCCTCCCTGAAACTCACCAGTCCTCGGGCTTGGCGGCGGCCGGGTCTTGGATCTTCGGCCTCTCGTCCCAGTCTTCTGGTTTCTGGTCGTCTGGGTCCTCGATCTCAGCGGCAGGGTTAACGGCAGGCGTCATGTCGCTCAGCAAGCTGCCGCTGTTCACCACCGTCTGATCCACCAGGACCTCGAAGGTGTTGTCAGGGTTCAGCACTAGGGGGCGCCACAGAGCACTCAATAGGTTTTTTGCATTTTAAGAAAATGGTGATTTTTTAAGAAAGAAAAAAAATATATATATATACACTGCAAAGCATTTTTTATTTTAAATATTTGTAATTTTTTTATTTATAAATATACATTATCTCTAGAGAGTCTATGCACATCACGAATGTAAAGGAAATCTGCACGGCAACATAGGCAAGGGGGTGTGTGTGTGTTGTAGAGTGTGTGTGAGTGTTTGAGAGTATGAGTGTTTGAGAGTGTGTGTGTGTGTTGTAGAGTGTGTGTGTGTTTTAGAGTGAGTGTCTTACCCAGTGTGTGTGTGTGTCGTACCCAGTGTGTGTGTGTGTGTGTCGTACCCAGTGTGTGTGTCTGTGTGTGTCTTCAGTGTGTGTGTGTGTGTGTGTGTGTCGTACCCAGTGTGTGTGAGTGTGTGTGTCTTACCCAGTGTGTGTGTGTGTCGTACCCAGTGTGTGTGTGTGTGTGTGTCTGTGTGTGTCGTACCCAGTGTGTGTGTCTGTGTGTGTCTTCAGTGTGTGTGTGTGTGTGTGTGTGTGTGTGTGTCATACCCAGTGTGTGTGTGTGTGTCGTACCCAGTGTGTGTGTGTGTCGTACCCAGTGTGTGTGTGTGTGTGTGTGTGTGTGTGTGTGTGTGTCGTACCCAGTGTGTGTGTGTGTGTCTGTGTGTGTCTTACCCAGTGTGTGTGTGTGTCGTACCCAGTGTGTGTGTGTGTGTGTCGTACCCAGTGTGTACAGGTGAGTCTTCTTGTCGGTGAAGTAGGTCCTGAGGTCAGCGTCAGGTTTCTTGGCGTGTTTCTCCTCAAACTCTCCAGTTTTGGGGTTCTTGTGTCTGAAGATGAAGTGCAGCTTGAAATCCTCTCCACATTTATCTGGTCCGAACATGATGGTGTACGGAGTCTTATCCGTGAACTGGTCCTATAAACACACACAGGTTTAATTTCTCCAAGTCCCCTTATTTCTCAATAAGAGCTCTGCTTCCTTCAAAATAATGCAGATTTTTGGGGAAAAAAAAAAAAAAAAAATCATTCTTTATCTATTATAACAGTTTGACTGCAGATAATGTATGATTATTTCACAATAAGAGCCCTATTCACTTTATATTTCACAATAAGAGCCCTATTCACTTTATATTTCACAATAAGAGCCCCTACTTCCTTCCAAATAATGCAACCTCATGCAGATTCTTGGGAAAACAATTATTCTTTATCTATTTTAAGAGTACGATTGCAGAGAATGTATGTTAATTTCACAATAAGAGCCCTATTCACTTTATATTTCACAATAAGAGCCCCAACTTTCTTCCAAATAATGCAACCTCATGCTGCTTTTTTGGAAAACTAATGATTCTCTCTTTGTTTAGAGTTTTACTGCATGGAAATGTGTGATTATTTCACAATAAGAGTCCGATACACTTAATATTTCACAATAAGAGTCCGATATACTTTATATTTCACAATAAGAGTCTGATATACTTTATATTTCACAATAAGAGCACCTACTTCCTTCAAAATAAGGCAAAATCATGCAGATTTTTTGTACGACTGCAGAGAATGTGTGTTTATTTCACAATAAGAGTCCTATTCACTTTATATTTCACAATAAGAGTCCGATATACGTTATATTTCACAATAAGAGCCCCTACTTCCTTCAAAATAATGCAACATGCAGATTTGTGATTTTTTTTTTTTAAATGAAAATGTATTATTTCACAATAAGAGTCCGATATACTTTATATTTCACAATAAGAGTCCTATTCACTTTATATTTCACAATAAGAGTCCTATTCACTTTATATTTCACAATAAGAGTCCTATTCACTTTATATTTCACATTAAGAGTCTGATATACTTTATATTTCACAATAAGAGCTCTTGAGGTGTGTTTTGGTACTGACCAGGTCCAGATCTGGGGTCTGAGTCAGCAGCTTCACGTAGGCGCCGCCGCAATCGAGCCCAGACTGGAAGTTCACCTCGTACCTGAAACACCACGACAGGAAGTGATGAGAACACCTGGCAGGTGATACAGGAAGTGTGTGTGAGAGGTGTGTGTGTGTTGTACTTACTGGATGATGAGCGGCTTGCTGTCGAACACGAAGGGTCTCAGCAGCTGGGCGGAGATGGCGTGATGTTTGGCTCGAGTCTTCAGGACCAGACCTTTGTCTCCGGCCAGTTTGCTGTCCTTCATCTCCTCCACCACCCATTTACCTGTGAACAACAACAACAACAACAGGTGAGTTAATAACCAGATACTTTTCTGAGGGTTTTCATGGTTTATGTTGGGAACATCCTGAACGTCCTCTTCCAACATGAGAGTAACATGATAACAAAGGTACCCCAACTGTAGCTGTGTACATGACAGGATGTATGATTACCTAGAAGAGCATCAGGACTGTTTGAGGCATATGATAGCTATGTGATTAACATGATGATTCAGCCTCTATGGAGAGAGACATATGACAAGCATGATCATTTCTGACGTGGAGCTAATCTGAAGTAAACATTGAATACTGCTTTCTATTCCTCCATCTTGTGACTGTGTAACTCCCTCTCTTGGATATCAGCATGTGAAGGACACTGTTCAGGAACTAGTTGATGCTCTGTATGTGATGACTACTTCCATTCTGGAGAGGATCAGAAATACATGGATCCTGAGATTGAAGATCAAGCTGGAGACCAGTGATTATTAACATTTTTAGATTTTGAGAAAAAGTCCGATTTTTGAGAAAAAGTCAGATGTTTGTAATTTTTGAGAAAAAGTCTGATTTTTGTAATTTTTGAGAAAAAGTCCGATTTTTGTAATTTGAGAAAGTCCGATTTTTGAGAAAAAGTCCGATTTGAGAAAAAGTCCGATTTTTGTAATTGTTGAGAAAAAGTCTGATTGTTGAGAAAAAGTCTGATTTTTGTAATTTGAGAAAAAGTCTGATTTTTGTAATTTGAGAAAAAGTCCGATTTTTGAGAAAAAGTCAGATTTGAGAAAAAGTCCGATTGTTGTAATTTGAGAAAGTCCGATTTTTGAGAAAAAGTCCGATTTGAGAAAAAGTCCGATTTTTGTAATTTTTGAGAAAAAGTCCGATTTTTGAGAAAAAGTCAGAATTTTGTGAAAAAGTCAAAATGTTGAGATTTTGAGAAACAGTCAGAATTTTGAGATGTTAGGAAAAATGTCAGAATTGTTGCTTATTGATGCTACTTATATTCTTGAGAGGATCATAAATACATGGATCCTGATATTGAAGCTCAAGCCGGGGACCAGTGATATTTTTCTAACCGTTAGCATTTCATGGTACAAGCTTAGGGGGAAGGGTGGACTTTCAATTACGTCGAAAAAACAGATGCCACTTTTTCTGTTTGCTTCCTTTAATTTGATCTTCTTTCATTTACAGAAACTGTTAATTATGTTATTAAAATCAGTCTGATTTAACCCGTTGATTGGGTGTGAGCATTCTCATTAATCAATATGAATGGAAGACTATCAGATAAAATAAGATGGACCTTTATTAATCCCTGTGGGGAAATTCAGTATTTTAAACAGCAACAGGGTGAGATTGAAAAACAGAATGCACAGAAGTGTGAGCATTCTGTTAATCTGAAGTGTTTTATATTAAGATATTTGAAATCTATACATACCGTCGTATTTTGCGATGTCTTCATCTGCTTCCTCCTTCTTAGCGCTGGACATCACCCAGCTGAGAACACACAGGTACAGTTTACACACCTGAACACACTCACACACACACTGCTGCAGGAAACACTGCAGAATTACATGTCTATAATAAAATCAACATATTTTTAACTGTAAATCCCTGAATGAATGTGCTCACCCATCAAGCGTCCCCCGGTCAAAAGACTCAGCGATGAAATGTTCCCCCATTGGCTCAGGAGCCTTGTAGGTCACCTGACAAACAGGAAGTAGAAAGAACATTGAAAGAACTGCAGATTTATTTATGAAATAATTAAGAATAAAATTAGGTTTTTTCTCCTTTTTTTCTTTCGAGGCCGAAAAGAGATTTGAGTCTGCAACCTTTCTGTCTGTGCTGGATTATGGAGATGTGGTTTATATGAATGCATCTTCTCAGTCTATCTACCACGGTGCACTGAGATTCATCACAAACAGCAACACTTGGTCTTCCCTGACTAGAGACTCAAACACTGGCACATCCTTATATATAAGGCTATTCTTGGTGCTCTTCCTCCCTATATAAGTATCTACATAAACCGAAAATGAGCAGGATCTTATCGGCTTCGCTCAGAGGATTTGTTTCTTCTAACTGTAGCTAAAGTCCGTACTGGGGAAGAGGTTCAGTTACGCTGCTCCTGGAGCATGGAACCAGCTTCAAATTGAGCTGAAACTCAGAGAGCTGGTTCCTTTAAAAACAGACTAAAAGCGACTCTAAATGACCTTGAAGCCGCTGCTGTGTCTGTAAATGCTTTGGCTAACTGTTGTATGACTGTGTTGTGATTGTGTGTTATAAATTGTCTGTAACTGTGCTGTTACCTATCTTGGGCCAGGACTCACTGGACTTTAACACCCCCACACACACAGACACTCAAATCCAGCACCAGACACTTTTCACGCTGCTATGGACAGTCTTGCACTAATGCACATTATCAAAGATATATATTCTATATATTGATTCTTGTGCATTTATTTAGGTCTTAATGTGTGCATATGTATAAATGTGTGTGTGCGTATATATATATATATATACACACACACACACACATATTTGTTTTTGTAGTGGGGATTGTGGGAAACGGTATTTCGATCTCTCCTTCTGTACACAAACTGAAAGATTGACAATAAAGTTAACTTTGATTCTCTTGAAAAATATATTTGTTATCTCAATGAGACTAATCCTGGTTAAATAAAAAGGTAAAATAAAAAATATTTTACTCCTTTCAGAAATGAGTCGTAATGAAATAGTTTATTATGGTTTCGTAGCGTCCGGTCTCACCTTGGGAATCGGAGGAGTTTTGGGCTCAGCTGGAGCTTCTTCCTGAGCATCTCCCTCCATCATCTCCTCCTCTTCCTCTCCTGCAGCCAGACCCAGATCCAGCTCGTCTTCAACGTCCATCTCCTCCTCCAGACCCTCCTCCATCACATCCTGCAGACCGTCCTGCGCCCCGCAGACAGGAGGAAGACTGAGGCAGACGAGCAGGCCGAGGGCCAGGAGAACCAGAAACTTCTGATCCATAGTCTGCAGAATCAGAGTCACTTCATCAGTCTCACAGCGAGGACACGTACAGAGTTACAGCCAAAGAGGAACAGCAAGAATAAAGAAGCTAACATGTTAAAGATAGAGAGAAAGCCCGTAAGTTATACGAGTAAAATATGAGTACAAATATCCATGGCATGTTCATTTCACAATAAGTGTGCAGCAGCAATCTAAAGAACTAGGTGAGAAAGAACATATTACGGTGGTGAGACATTATGAAGAGGGAGAGAGAGGAAATGAGGAGATAAGGAGAGGAAATGAGGAGGATGAGATATGGAGAAGGGACAGGAGGAGGAGGAGGAGGGAAACATGAAGGGAAAGGGGAGAGGGGGAAGCAGGTGGGAAAACAGAGGAGGAGGAAGATGAAGAAGTGAAAACATCTGCTGTTTGTTTTTCTCTCAGCAGGTGAAGCGTCCTCAAAGAGCGGCCATGTTGGATCAGGTTTTATTTAGTTCACGTCTCCAGCTGCGTTTCAGAATTTGGATCAGGAGAGGACTCTTTAAAGTAGAGACACTACATACTGATAGACACCTGAACATCAGCAGGAGAGGACTCTTTAAAGTAGAGACACTACATACTGATATACACCTGAACATCAGCAGGAGAGAACTTTAAAGTAGAGACACTACATTGATATACACCTGAACATCAGCAGGAGAGGACTCTTTAAAGTAGAGTCACTACATACTGATATACACCTGAACATCAGCAGGAGAGGACTCTTTAAAGTAGAGACACTACATACTGATATACACCTGAACATCAGCAGGAGAGGACTCTTTAAAGTAGAGACACTACATACTGATATACACCTGAACATCAGCAGGAGAGGACTCTTTAGAAGAGAGACACTACATACTGATATACACCTGAACATCAGCAGGAGAGGACTCTTTAAAGTAGAGACACTACATACTGATATACACCTGAACATCAGCAGGAGAGGACTCTTTAAAGTAGAGACACTACATACTGATATACACCTGAACATCAGCAGGAGAGGACTCTTTAAAGTAGAGACACTACATACTGATATACACCTGAACATCAGCAGGAGAGGACTCTTTAAAGTAGAGACACTACATACTGATATACACCTGAACATCAGCAGGAGAGGACTCTTTAAAGTAGAGACACTACGTACTGATATACACCTGAACATCAGCAGGAGAGGACTCTTTAAAGTAGAGACACTACATACTGATATACACCTGAACATCAGCAGGAGAGGACTCTTTAAAGTAGAGACACTACATACTGATATACACCTGAACATCAGCAGGAGAGGACTCTTTAAAGTAGAGACACTACAACTGATATACACCTGAACATCAGCAGAGAGGACTCTTTAAAGTAGAGACACTACATACTTCATACTTAGGTGCTAAATAAATGTTAATATGTATTTTCGTCGCTAGTTCCTGTGAAGTTTGAAACCGGTTGCTGAACTACAAACTCTCCACAGACTCTATAAATAACTCCACAAAACACTTCTCATTGTGTCCCTCATGCATTTAAACAACAAACACGAAATTAACTTGTGTTTTCTTGGCAACCACGCAACCCTCATGATCTTAAACCCCATGGGATTACTGTTGCACCCCAACACACACTCTCAAATCACACACTCTTAAAGCCACGGCCAGTTAATCTGCACATTAACACTGTGCAGTTCCACACACACACACACACACACACACACACACACACACACACACACAGACACACACTTTAAAGGTAATGAAGGTAACTGAGAATTTAAATTAAAAAAGGTAGCGCGCAAATGATAATCAATTAACCGATAATGATTCTTAAATGTTAAATTATAAGAATACTTCATTCCTCCCAAATCGTCTTTAAATGCTGTTTCTAGGCTCTTAATTAAGAATATTGGATGTTTTTCTTGGTTTTATCTCATATTAACGCCCAAATCTGTGTGAGGATTTCAACATTTCCATTCCTTTAAAAGACATGACTAGAGGCGCAACGATCGCAAATGATACGAAATGTGTTTAATGCCGATTTAAGCCTTTAAATATTGACATTTGATGTTTTTCTCTATTTATATCATTCTAAGTGAAATTTGTGGGTTTTGGACTGATAAAACAAGACATTTAAAGACTTTGAGAAGCTGGGATGGACATTTTTCATTATCGTTTCACCATTTATACACCGAACCATTAATTAAGACAATTTTCTGCCGACTAATTCTTACTGATGTGAATGAATGCAGATTAGTAAAACACACAGAGATCCTGCAGACCGTTAAAACGCCACAGCAGCAGACAGTTAATCAGATTAGCCTGCAGCCGGATTAGCATGCCAGCTAACAGTGCGACCGGCAACACTAGCCGTTAGCTTAGCATCAGAGCCACATGGCGTTTCTGGGAATTAGCTGCAGTATGCTATTGCCTAAAAATAGAATGATAGGTGCACTTTAAATTAAAGATGATTTTGTACCAATATGTCTTTTATAAATTGAGTTGGGGCGAGTGTTTCCTGAAGCATTATCCCTAAATGTTTGCCATGTTTGCAGCTGTGTTTCTGCCATTGAATCCAGTTAGGAACCAGTTTGCTATCAGTGGAGGATCGGGGGTTTGCAGCAGATGCCCCGCAGGCTAAAGTGTTCCTAAAATGAGATTGACTGCAGAACAGAAAGCTGACTAATGCTCGCTGTCGTTTCGTCTAAAAGCTTTCCCCCCGTCTCAGCATGACGCAGGAAGACCAGTAGTTTGATACACATGATACAAACTCTCTATATGTTGTTTATCTGTCATTAAAATGAACTACTTTGAGTCTCTGTTTGTGTGTGTGGAGATGATTTAAAGCCTTAATTATCAGCCAGTCAGGCAGGTTACTGTTTACCTTCTAGCAGAGAGAGATATAAACACCGACTGGTTCCTAACTGGGAATCTGTCACTCATCCGTCTCTATACCAAGAAGATAACATTCATTAAAGGAGTAAATGATTTATCTGTCATTAAAATAAACTAGTTTGAGTCAGCGTTTCCGCCAGGGGGGGCGTCTTGCCGTCATTTTATTCAGCTCGGAACGCCCTGAACTCGAGCCGAGGGCGTCCAAAATAAATTAACAATTCGAGAGAAGATCGAGAGTTTTTATCGCTTGAAATTACGAAAAGGAAAAAGGACAAGGACATGCCTCTGTTGGAGGGGCAAAGGAGTCTGGAGGGATTCTTTTCGGAGTATTGAAGATCGTTTCCCCGACATCGGCGGTGCCTGCCACAGGACAACACGGAACGTGCGCGATTTGGTCGCGATGAGCTGGGGTGCTAGTGGAGCGCGCGTGAACTGCGAGCGCCGGAGCCTCGCAGCGGCAAAACTGAGGCTCCGTGGTAAACCGTGGTAACATGACTCACTAAAAAGAGCCAGAATTCCCATCACTAACGTAAAGAGATAGTATCTATAAGGGACGCTCTCTCAGCCCTGGTCTGGAGGAAACACTGCCGTCAGAATAAAAAACTGGCTTTAAATCAGACTATTACGAAGATACATCTGATAAAAAGTCATTTTTATAAGGTCCCCTATCAAACTGTTCTTCATCAATATGTCACAGGTCTCAGATATATCCAGAGCCTGTCTCTGACTCCAAAACATCGTTATGACATCATCAAGTGGCCAAAATCTGATCAGCTCATTTTCAGACAGGTTTTTATAGAAATGGATCAGGAGAAGAGAGAGAATCTTTGTTCCTGAACAGAGAAGAGGGGACACATGTTGATGTAGAAGAGACATGAAGAAGAGGGGACACATGTTGATGTAGAAGAGACATGAAGAAGAGGGGACACATGTGATGTAGAAGAGACATGAAGAAGAGGGGACACATGTTGATGTAGAAGAGACATGAAGAAGAGGGGACACATGTTGATGTAGAGAGACATGAAGAAGAGGGGACACATGTTGATGTAGAAGAGACATGAAGAAGAGGGGACACATGTGTGATGTAGAAGAGACATGAAGAAGAGGGGACACATGTTGATGTAGAAGAGACATGAAGAAGAGGGGACACATGTTGATGTAGAAGAGACATGAAGAAGAGGGGACACATGTTGATGTAGAAGAGACATGAAGAAGAGGGGACACGTGTTGATGTAGAAGAGACATGAAGAAGAGGGGACACATGTGATGTAGAAGAGACATGAAGAAGAGGGGACACATGTTGATGTAGAAGAGACATGAAGAAGAGGGGACACATGGTGATGTAGAAGAGACATGAGAAGAGGGGACACATGTTGATGTAGAAGAGACATGGAGAAGAGGGGACACGTGTTGATGTAGAAGAGACATGAAGAAGAGGGGACACATGTTGATGTAGAAGAGACATGAAGAAGAGGGGACACATGTTGATGTAGAAGAGACATGAAGAAGAGGGGACACATGTTGATGTAGAAGAGACATGAAGAAGAGGGGACACATGTTGATGTAGAAGAGACATGAAGAAGAGGGGACACATGTTGATGTAGAAGAGACATGAAGAAGAGGGGACACATGTTGATGTAGAAGAGACGTGAAGAAGAGGGGACACATGTTGATGTAGAAGAGACGTGAAGAAGAGGGGACACGTGGATGTAGAAGAGACATGAAGAAGAGGGGACACATGTTGAAGTAGAAGAGACATGAAGAAGAGGGGACACATGTTGATGTAGAAGAGTCTCCTGCTCCACCGGCTGGTTCCTGAAACTCCGGCTGAATTTGTAATCTCGCAGTAATTTGAATTGAAATAGACGTCGCCCTGAAGAGGAGCAGCAGGTCGATCCGGTCGGACTGGATTCATCACGAGAGAAGAAATATACTTGATATCCAATGGGTTAGGGGAATTGAACCTAACTCACTGCAGGTTATTACAGTTTGGAAGAGAGATAGAAATACTCGGGGTCATTCACCGAAATGTAGTCAGTGATTTATTACATAAGAATAAGAAGAGAGACGAGAAAGGAAACATAAAGGGAGGTAGGGGACGGAAAGTAAAGAGGGGAGGAGGTGAGGAAGGAAACATAAAGGGAGGTAGGGGACGGAAAGGAAAGAGGGGAGGAAGGAAACATAAAGGGAGGTAGGGGACGGAAAGGAAAGAGGGGAGGAGGTGAGGAAGGAAACATCAAGGGAGGTAGGGGACGGAAAGGAAAGAAGGAAAGAGAGGAGGAGGTGAGGAAGGAAACATAAAGGGAGGTAGGGGATGGAAAGGAAAGAGGGGAGGAGGTGAGGAAGGAAACATAAAGGGAGGTAGGGGAGGGAAAGGAAAGAAGGAAAGAGGGGAGGAGGTGAGGAAAGAAACATAAAGGGAGGTAGGGGACGGAAAGGAAAGAAGGAAAGAGGGGAGGAGGTGGGAAGGAAACATAAAGGGAGGTAGGGGACGGAAAGGAAAGAAGGAAAGAGGGGAGGAGGTGAGGAAGGAAACATAAAGGGAGGTAGGGGACGGAAGGAAAGAAGGAAAGAGGGGAGGAGGTGAGGAAGGAAACATAAAGGAGGTAGGGGACGGAAAGGAAAGAAGGAAAGAGGGGAGGAGGTGAGGAAGGAAACATAAAGGGAGGTAGGGACGGAAAGGAAAGAAGGAAAGAGGGAGGAGGTGAGGAAGGAAACATAAAGGAGGTAGGGGACGGAAAGGAAAGAAGGAAAGAGGTGAGGAAAGGAAACAAAGATGGAGAAGGAAAAATATGTCTGTAAAAAATGTTTCTGATGTTTTTTTGTTTTTTTTAAGAAAAGTATGACGGCCATTTTGTGCCATTTTTAACATTTTATTATTAAATGTACAAATAAATTCAACAGTGAACTACGTGTGCTTCTCGACATGTTGAGGTGTTTCTAAGCAGGTAATCCATAAGAAGATAATCACCTACAGAGCTTCACTCCATTTTCCATTTCACACTATTGATTTGTATTTATTTATATTGACAGTTTGCATCTTGCTGTTTCCAGTAAAGAGGCACCGTGCGTCCAAAACACATATGCCAAAGTTAAGATTGTTTGCAGGTGATTTAAGGATGCTCAAGTGTATTTTAAGGGTCTTTAGGGAGATTCAAGGACATTTCCTGGTGGTTTAAGGGAGATTTAAGGGGTTTGGAGAAAGTTAAGATTGTATGCAGGAGATTTAAGGATGCTTAAGTGTATTTTAAGGGTCTTTAGGGAGATTCAAGGACATTTCCTGGTGGTTTCAGGGAGATTTAAGGGGTTTGGAGAAAGTTAAGATTGTATGCAGGAGATTTAAGGATGCTTAAGTGTATTTTAAGGGTCTTTATTGGAGATTCAAGGACATTTTCAGGGAAGTTTAAAGAGAGATTTAAGGGGTTTTGAGAAAGTTAAGATTGTTTGCAGGAAATGTAAGGATGCTTAAGTGTATTTGAAGGGTATTTAGGGAGATTCAAGGACATTTTCAGGGAGGTTTAAAAAGAGATTTAAGGGGTTTTGAGAAAGTTAAGATTGTTTGCAGGAGATTTAAGGATGCTTAAGTGTATATGAAGGGTATTTAGGGAGATTCAAGGACATTTCCTGGTGGTTTCAGGGAGATTTAAGGGGTTTTGAGAAAGTTAAGATTGTTTGCAGGAGATTTAAGGATGCTCAAGTGTATTTTAAGGGTCTTTATTGGAGATTCAAGGAGTTTCAGGGAGGTTTAAGAGAGATTTAAGGGGTTTTGAGAAAGTTAAGATTGTTTGCAGGAAATGTAAGGATGCTTAAGTGTATTTGAAGGGTATTTAGGGAGATTCAAGGACATTTCCTGGTGTTTTAAGGGAGATTTAAGGGGTTTTGAGAAAGTTAAGATTGTTTGCAGGAGATTTAAGGATGCTTAAGCAGGTTTAAGGATGAATAAATGTGCCATGTCTTCTCTTGGTGGTTTAAGGGAGATTTAAGGGGAGTTCACGCTGGTTTAAGGATGAATAAATGTGCCATGTCTTTGAAAGAGGGAACAGTGAGTAAATTGAGAGAACAGTTTCTCACTTTGCAGCTCCTTCAGTCATGTTCTTATCTTTTTAAATGCAACATATTTAAGGGTTTTGTAAAGTGAATGATTAATGAATATAGCTAATTGACAGCTTGCATGTAATCATTGGTTTGCAGCCTTGAACCTTTTTATGATTTATTCCAACAGACCTAGCTTCATATATTTTTGAATCATTTTACTGAAGTTGCCTGGGAATAAAACCCCTTTAATCGAGTCATGTGAAGCTAACATGCTAACTGCCATACTCATTCAGGGAGACTAATTGACAGTTGGCATATACTCATTAGTTGGCAGCCTTGTTTTTTGTATGCTCGTTTCCAACACACCTAGCTTTAATATTTTGCATCTTGAGCCATTTTAGCACATCTTAGTCCATTTGTAAATCAGGTGTTTTACGTTTTTTAAAGTGCATTTGCCGAGACTTAAGAAGCTAACATGCTTACCGACAAACTCATTCATTCGTGGATATCAACCCGTGTTTCGCATCGTTTGATATTTTGCATTTTAACTCACATATACTTCTTACTTCAGAAAATAAATCTCCACCCTCATTTAATACGAACACGTCAGATTAGGTTAGCTTAGCATTAGCTTCGGTGCTGCTAAGGAGAAGCCACATAGACTTCAGGTTTCTTTAAACAAACACAATTACACTTTTATTCCCCTGGACGCAAAGAAACATTCTCCTTTACATGTTTAATGTGTTATATTTAGTGTTTAACGCAGCATGCTAACGAGCTAGCTCATTTCACCTGTAGTTAATTAGCCACTTATGCTAACAGCATGCTGTGGAAGGAACATCTTAATTTCTAACGGCTAAAACACTGACTTTTTTAACACATAAGAACACAGATGGTTTAAACAACACCACATTTGTCGTAAGGCGGTGCTATCCCGCTGTGTTTACCCGTAAAGATAGTATTTTTTCGGTCTCTTTACTCACCTCGTCTGTTGGATGTTTGACCGCCTGGGAACTACTGAGGAGCGTCACGTGGGGTATCGGAGGGCACGGCTCAACTCCCCCCTGCCGTCGCTGATTGGCTACATCTGACGTTTCCTGGCAACTGTCAACACCGGATTGGTCGACGGGGAATCTCAGTCGGACGAGAAGGTGCCCGCCCTCTACCGGAGCTGAACCTCGTGGACAGCGCTGATTGGTCGACTTGAGGGGGGTAAGGGCGCACCGATTGGCTGAAACGAGGCTGATGACAGGGCTTGATGGATGAGATTTTAACTGATTGTATTATATTACTATTAGTTTAAATTACAGTCTATAATCATTAGGTATTTTACACTTTATGAGTATTATTAGATTAATTAAGACATTTCCTATTTGATGAATGTGCTTTCACGACGTCATATGTGGTATTTACATAAATTATAGTATTTAAATCGTGTGCAAAGTGACGTTTTATTGCGGAATTCACTTCCTCTCATTATATTTAGCACCTTTTCAGGGTGTTTAAAGCAGACCTTAGAGATGGATGAAGGCTGGACCCCTTAAAACAACACGAGGAAACCCAACAGAAAAAAATAAGAAGAATAAATACAAATGGACAAAAGTAAAATAAATAAGATAACAAAAAAAAGTACCAAATATAAAAAATACTAAAAAAGAAATATATGAATAAAGATTACAGAAAATACAAAAATTCAAAAAATACAAAAGTAAATAAAACAATTAAATAATAATAACCATTTATAGTCTGGATAAGTGTGGACTAGTGACAATAAATCACCTTATTTTAAATTGAATAAATACCCATTATGTCTATTGACTTGCAGCTCTTTTGATATCTTTAAATGTCTTTAAATAAATATACACAAAAATCCAAACAGAGAAAATAAATCCGTAAATTTTTGCGTGAAAAATTACCAAAAAAGAAGATTAACTGATCATCGAATTTTCTGTTAAATATAATATATTTATTTTTTAAAGAAGCTTCCCTATCCATTTTATTTAACCTTGTTCCAATTTTTTATTTAATGTGTTTTTATTGTATTCGAGCGGATTTGAGTTCATAATGTTTTGTAATGTTTTTATTATCTTTAAGAAAATAGCTCCTGATTCTAAACCCACAAACCCCCCCCCCTGTTTCTGCAGCATGGCGTCATGTGATCTCCCTCCATGTGACCTCCTCTGCTTTTACTCCTTTATTCTCTGCGAGCACCGTGAGACCCTCATTACCCCCTGATGATTTACATACTGCATTAGTTACTGAGCTTTGTTTTCACACAGATCACCAGTGTGTGCAGAGTGCAGACCCAGTTAATGTGGGAGTGGGAGGGATCCTCGGTGTGTGTGTGTGTGTGTGTGTGTGTGTGTGTGTGTGTGAGTGTGAATAGTGATTCATGCTTTTAGGATGTGGAAAAGTCTCTTCACACACCGATAGGCCTGCACAAAAACAAAGGGAACCAACGTTACTAGTAAGAAATGCAAAATGGTTACACGCAACCACAGTTAGATGCAAACACACAGGAAGAGACGCAGAAGGACCACTCGGGGGCGCTAAACCACTGTGGTTGTGAAATTACCACAATGTGAGGCATAAAACAACCAGAACATAGACAGAGAGGGGCATAAGAACTTCTCCAAAGATGCATAATGTCTTAAAATTGATGCAAAACCCTTCTTCTAAACGCCTTTGCTCCTACAGAGACTAATGTATTAAAGAAATAGATAATAAACACCATAATAAGATGCAAAATCAAAAATAGACGCAAATTGATCAAAATTAGAATAAAGGTATAACAAGAACAGAAACAAAGCCGCTGAAAATACAAAACATCGAAAAATGTAAGCACACAACCTCAAATGTCCACTAAGAGACACAAAACTACACACAATGACCTTTGACAATGAGTTTGGGGGGTCTTCTTCCTGTCACACGTCGGGGTCCCACCTCCTGTCACATGTCGGGTCACACCTCCTGTCACATGTCGGGGACACACCTCCTGTCACATGTCGGTGTCACACCTCCTGTCACATGTCGGGGTCACACCTCCTGTCACATGTCGGGGTCCCACCTCCTGTCACATGTCGGGGTCACACCTCCTGTCACATGTCGGTGTCACACCTCCTGTCACATGTCGGGGTCACACCTCCTGTCACATGTCGGGGTCACACCTCCTGTCACATGTCGGGGTCACACCTCCTGTCAAATGTCGGGGTCACACCTCCTGTCACATGTCGGGGTCACACCTCCTGTCACATGTCAGGGTCACACCTCCTGTCACATGTCGGGGTCACACCTCCTGTCACATGTCGGGGTCCCACCTCCTGTCACATGTCGGGGTCACACTCCTGTCACATGTCGGTGTCACACCTCCTGTCACATGTCGGGGTCACACCTCCTGTCACATGTCGGGGTCACACCTCCTGTCACATGTCGGGGTCACACCTCCTGTCACATGTCGGGGTCACACCTCCTGTCAAATGTCGGGGTCACACCTCCTGTCACATGTCGGGGTCACACCTCCTGTCACATGTCAGGGTCACACCTCCTGTCACATGTCGGGGTCACACCTCCTGTCACATGTCGGGGTCACACCTCCTGCCACATGTCAGGGTCACACCTCCTGTCACATGACTTCTTTAAAACCAAATGAAATACATTTTTATTTCCCGTTTTATTCTTTTCTGTAAAACACACTTTGGATTTTCCTCTGAGATGAAACGAGAGACGTGAGGCGGACACTTGTTTTATTTTTAAATTTCTGTCTTTATTACAAGTCACGGATCGGATAAATTCATGAGATCATTTAAATATCTAAAGGATAGAAAAGACACAGGAGATTATAGCAATGCATTCAGTGCATCTCACAGAGGAAGGAGCTCCAGAGGCTCCACGTTTACTGGACATCTGCAACAAAACTCATGGAAATAAATGTATTTCTGCCTCAAATCACTCTGTTGGTTCCCTCAGATCACTCTGTTGGTTCCCTCAGATCACTCTGTTTGTTCCCTCAGATCACTCTGTTGGTTCCCTCAGATCACTCTGTTGGTTCCCTTAAATCACTCTGTTGGTTCCCTCAGATCACTCTGTTTGTTCCCTTAAATCACTCTGTTGGTTCCCTCAGATCACTCTGTTTGTTCCCTCAGATCACTCTGTTGGTTCCCTCAGATCACTCTGTTGGTTCCCTTAAATCACTCTGTTGGTTCCCTCAGATCACTCTGTTGGTTCCCTCAGATCACTCTGTTTGTTCCCTTAGATCACTCTGTTGGTTCCCTTAGATCACTCTGTTGGTTCCCTCAGATCACTCTGTTGGTTCCCTCAGATCACTCTGTTGGTTCCCTTAAATCACTCTGTTGGTTCCCTCAGATCACTCTGTTGGTTCCCTCAGATCACTCTGTTTGTTCCCTCAGATCACTCTGTTTGTTCCCTTAAATCACTCTGTTGGTTCCCTCAGATCACTCTGTTGGTTCCCTCAGATCACTCTGTTGGTTCCCTCAGATCACTCTGTTTGTTCCCTTAGATTACTCTGTTGGTTCCCTTAGATCACTCTGTTGGTTCCCTTAGATCACTCTGTTGGTTCCCTTAGATCACTCTGTTTGTTCCCTTAGATTACTCTGTTGGTTCCCTTAGATCACTCGTTGGTTCCCTTAGATCACTCTGTTTGTTCCCTTAGATTACTCTGTTGGTTCCCTCAGATCACTCTGTTTGTTCCCTCAGATCACTCTGTTGGTTCCCTCAGATCACTCTGTTTGTTCCCTCAGATCACTCTGTTGGTTCCCTGAGATGTATTAGCGCACTTCAATAACTCCAGGCCAGGGTGTTGTTTATTTGAATCTTTTAAATTGATAGAATATGAAGCAGGAGCTAGCTGCAGGTTGTTTTCCTTATCTTATTATATATGGGAGTTACGGCTCTTTGAAGGGAGCCGGATCTTATGGCTCCCTTGAACGGCTCTCATCCGGATAGGTGAGACACCGGGGTCAAATCAGGGGTCAAATCAGGGGTCAAATCCAAGCAGGGGTTAGGATAAGAAGTCAAGTTGGAACAATAAACAAAAATAAAAACAACAGGAGGTCTACTAAAGGTCGTAAAACTAGAGAGCCGTTCAAAAGAGCCGTTCAAAAGAGCCGTTTTTTTTATAAGGGGGCGGGGTTAATAGGTTTATCTGCGAAATAATCACCAGGATAATGATTGACTGTATCGCCAGGAATCTACTTTTACTCACAGAAAATGTATAACTTTCTACATCTCTCAGGCAGCCGAACTCCTACTCGAGCAGCACGCGTTACGCCATCATCTCTACGGCTCACGTGCATTCAGGAGAGCAGGTTCCCGTGAAGGCGAGTGGATTTGTGGCAGGCAGTGAACCAACGATAAAAAGAACGGCTCTTTGGTACGACTCGGTTCTCTTCGTTCGTACCAAAGAGCCGTTCAAAAGAATCGGATCGTTCTCGAACGTCACATCACTAATCTACACCTAACTTACATAATTAAAGGGTGTCGATCATTGAGAACAAACAAAGTGTTAAAAGAGCCGAACGTAATAATCTGAGGAAACACGAATAACACCAGAAGATGAAGAGGAGGGCTGAATGACACCAGAAGATGAAGAGGAGGGCTGAATAACACCAGAAGATGAAGAGGAGGGCTGAATGATACCAGAAGATGAAGAGGAGGGCTGAATAACACCAGAAGATGAAGAGGATGGCTGAATGATACCAGATGATGAAGAGGAGGGAAGAATAACACCAGAAGATGAAGAGGAGGTAAGAATAACACCAGAAGATGAAGAGGAGGGCTGAATAATACCAGAAGATGAAGAGGAGGGCTGAATAACACCAGAAGATGAAGAGGAGGGCTGAATAACACCAGAAGATGAAGAGGAGGGCTGAATAACACCAGAAGATGAAGAGGAGGGCTGAATGATACCAGATGATGAAGAGGAGGGCTGAATGATACCAGAAGATGAAGAGGAGGGCTGAATAACACCAGAAGATGAAGAGGAGGGCTGAATGATACCAGAAGATGAAGAGGAGGGCTGAATAACACCAGAAGATGAAGAGGAGGGCTGAATGATACCAGAAGATGAAGAGGAGGGCTGAATGATACCAGATGATGAAGAGGAGGGCTGAATGATACCAGATGATAAAGAGGAGGGCTGAATAACACCAGATGATGAAGAGGAGGGCTGAATGATACCAGAAGATGAAGAGGAGGGCTGAATGATACCAGATGATGAAGAGGAGGGCTGAATGATACCAGATGATGAAGCGGCGGGCTGAATAACACCAGATGATGAAGAGGAGGGCTGAATGACACCAGATGATGAAGAGGAGGGCTGAATGACACCAGATGATGAAGAGGCGGGCTGAATAACACCAGATGATGAAGAGGAGGGCTGAATAACACCAGATGATGAAGAGGAGGGCTGAATAACACCAGATGATGAAGAGGAGGGAGATTCTTTATCTCTTTCATTATTTTCTACTATTTTTTACCAAAAGTCTGAAAGAGAGACTGAAGATGAGACGGGTTGACGTGAGTGACATACTGCAGTACAGCAGAGTACAGCAGAGTACAGCAGAGTACAGCAGAGTACAGCAGAGTACATCAAAGTACATCAAAGTACATTAATGTACTTAAAGGAGGTACTGTAAAATAAATTAAAATACATTAAAGTAAATTAAATTATATCAAAGTGCTTTAAAGTAATTTCAACATGAACGTACTGCACAATACAAACATAATAATACATTAAAGTATTTTAAAGTATTTTAAAGTACCTCTCAGTATTTGAAAGTATTCAGAGTACCTCTCAGGACTTGAAAGTATTCAGAGTACCTCTCAGTACTTGAAAGTATTCAAAGTACCTCTCAGTACTTGGAAGTACTCAAAGTACCTCTCAGTATTCAAAGTACCTCTCAGTATTCAAAGTACCTCTCAGTACTCAAAGTACCTCTCAGTACTTCAAAGTATTCAGAGTACCTCTCAGTACTTGGAAGTACTCAAAGTACCTCTCAGTATTCAAAGTACCTCTCAGTACTCAAAGTACCTCTCAGTACTTCAAAGTATTCAGAGTACCTCTCAGTACTTGGAAGTATTCAAAGTACCTCTCAGTATTCAAAGTACCTCTCAGTACTCAAAGTACCTCTCAGTACTTCAAAGTATTCAAAGTACCTCTCAGTACTTGGAAGTACTCAAAGTACCTCTCAGTATTCAAAGTACCTCTCAGTATTCAAAGTACCTCTCAGTATTCAAAGTACCTCTCAGTACTTCAAAGTATTCAGAGTACCTCTCAGTACTTGGAAGTACTCAAAGTACCTCTCAGTATTCAGAGTACCTCTCAGTATTCAGAGTACCTCTCAGTACTCAAAGTACCTCTCAGTACTTGAAAGTATTCAGAGTACCTCTCAGTACTCAGAGTACCTCTCAGTACTTGAAAGTACTCAAAGTACCTCGTAGTACTTGAAAGTACTCAAAGTACCTCGTAGTACTGCAGTACAGAGGAAACCAGAGAGTGAGTCGTGAAGGCCGCAGTAAATAAAATACACTTTAAGATTCGTTAAAAAAACAGCCGTCGTCAGTTTCAGGTCCGAGGCAGCAAAGGATTCTGGGAACTGCTCGTGTCTCTCCGTTAAGGCGAAGGTCTGAACACACACACACACACACACACACACACACACACACACACACACGCACGCACACACACACACATGCGCACACACACACACACACACACACGCACACGCACACGCACACACACACACACTGAGGGCATTCCTATGGTAGTGTGTACTTGTATACAGAGTACTGTGGGGGGGGGGGGGTAGCAGCAGTTTCCAGTTTCAGTGTTTACCTTTATGTACATTAAATACACTTTGATACAGTCTCCAGTTAATCTGAGTGTCTCTCTGCAGTTTCTCTCTGCAGCCAGAGGGGGGCGCTGTGCCCAAAGAGAGGGGGGGGTGTCTCTCTGCAGGGGGTGCTGTGCCCAAAGAGAGAGAGGGGGGGGGCTTCACTCTGCTTTCTTTATGAAGATCTGGGAGAACAAGCAGAGAGAACACAGTTGTATATGTTATTAACACTGCATACAATCCATTTCAAAACACAAAGACGACCGAGAGAGAAAGACGCCACTAGATCATACAACGGGCCTCCCTAAGACCCCAAGAGGAAGCAACGGGCCTCCCTAAGACCCCAAGAGGAAGCAACGGGCCTCCCTAAGACCCCAAGAGGAAGCAACGGGCCCCCCTAAGACCCCAAGAGGAAGCTCATAAAAAGCAGATACAAATACAAGAATCCTTTAAATCCTTAACCCATAGAAAAGGACAGGATGAAGCAACGGACAAAAGAGAACACATTAAAGCAGTGTTTCTCAAAGTGGGGGGGCGCAGAGGCATGACAGGGGGGCGCAGAGGCATGACAGGGGGGTGCAGAGGCATGACAGGGGGGGCGCAGAGGCATGACAGGGGGGCGCAGAGGCATGACAGGGGGAGGCATGACAGGGGGGCGCAGAGGCATGACAGGGGGGAGGCATGACAGGGGGGCGCAGAGGCATGACAGGGGGGGCGCAGAGGCATGACAGGGGGGAGGCATGACAGGGGGGGTGCAGAGGCATGACAGGGGGGAGGCATGACAGGGGGGGCGCAGAGGCATGACAGGGGGGGCGCAGAGGCATGACAGGGGGGCGCAGAGGCATGACAGGGGGGCGCGAGAGACCAGGAGGAAAAATGGTTTTGAAAAAATAATAATAAAAAAAATCATAATTTGAAAAACGATTGATTTGAAAATAATATGATACAGTTCTATTAAGTCTGGGTCTCTGTGTTTCATTCAAGCTCGGCTCTGTGTGTGTGTGGAACGAGCCATTTTGTGTGCGTGCGCGAGCGAGAGAGAGAGAGCGCACCGGTACCGGAGATCGTTGTTGTTAGCTTCTGGTGCTAGCAAGCTACGCTAACGGATATAAGGAGTTCTTTCAACAACAAGGTGGAGGAGAGTCCTCTCCTGACAGACTGAGAGGCTCAGTGAGCTAAAGGACTCTCTCCTGACAGACTGAGAGGCTCAGTGAGCTAAAGGACTCTCTCCTGACAGACTGAGAGGCTCAGTGAGCTAAAGGACTCTCTCCTGTCAGACTGAGAGGCTCAGTGAACTAAAGGACTCTCTCCTGACAGACTGAGAGGCTCAGTGAACTAAAGGACTCTCTCCTGACAGACTGAGAGGCTCAGTGAACTAAAGGACTCTCTCCTGACAGACTGAGAGGCTCAGTGAGCTAAAGGACTCTCTCCTGACAGACTGAGAGGCTCAGTGAGCTAAAGGACTCTCTCCTGACAGACTGAGAGGCTCAGTGAGCTAAAGGACTCTCTCCTGACAGACTGAGAGGCTCAGTGAACTAAAGGACTCTCTCCTGACAGACTGAGAGGCTCAGTGAACTAAAGGACTCTCTCCTGTCAGACTGAGAGGCTCAGTGAGCTAAAGGACTCTCTCCTGTCAGACTGAGAGGCTCAGTGAGCTAAAGGACTCTCTCCTGACAGACTGAGAGGCTCAGTGAACTAAAGGACTCTCTCCTCTCAGACTGAGAGGCTCAGTGAGCTAAAGGACTCTCAGTGTTTAGATAGTTCACTTTAGTCTAAGTTATCTCAGTGGGTCTCAAACGTTTTGGTCACGATTAATGTAAACAATTATTTCCGAGGCACACGTTTATATGATCATTATAGTTATAAAAAAATAGAGAATAAATGAAAAACAGGTTTGAAATACTATATGACAGTAAAACAAGAATAAGTTTAAAGGGGAGTGATTTGTAAAATATCCATAAGAAAAAGTAAACTGTTTCCAGTTCTGTTCATCTGGGTGTTGAGAGATGTATCCATAGATCTCTTCATGTTGCTCTCAAAGTGCACCAGATTGATGCTTTTAACTTCAATATTAAAAATCTTCCCGGGGGAGCATGCCCCCGGACCCCCCTATGTGAGGTCCACACCCACCTATAAAACAGCACTTTACCCCTGCTTACACCTATATGCCGTGAGTGATTATCGAGCCTCATTGTAACAGTCGTGGGTGCACTGTGTGTGTGTGTGTGTGTGTGTTGTGTGTGCGTGTGCGTGTGCGTGTGCGTGTGCGTGTGCGTGTGTGTGTGTGTGTGTGTGTGTGTGTGTGTGTGTGTGTGTGTGTGTGTGGGGAGTGTTGCAGTAGAACGTTCCACTGTAGCGCCCGGTACATTAATGGGAAACCCTAAATGTTTGAGCACCCTCTATGAAACGTCAAGCTACCCCACAGCGCCCCCAAAAGAAATCTCTGGCGCCGCCACTGAGCCTGCAACCCCGTTTTGAAGAGATGTGCAGAGCCACACAGGCTCATTGCAGCCACCTGTGATAAGACACACTTTTTGGCCAAATATCAGCATTTTCTTTGCAAAGTGGCAAAGTATTATAACTTATTGTTCTAGCAAAGGGATTGCACAATTGTATTATGTATTTTTTTTTGACCACACAGAATTATGGAGCATTGTTTTATTATTATATTATCACTGTTCTAGCAAAGGGATTTTTTTTTTTAAAGGAATGCTCACGTTCATATTGATTTGAATAAATGTTAACTTGGCCCATTACGGGACTATTTGTGTTGGGGGGCCCGACTTCTCTTTTTCTCCAAAGGGAGGGCCTGACAGAAAAGGTTTGAGAACCGCTGAACTAAAGTATGTTATTCTTAGTAAGGGTTAATGTCTTGAATACTTTAAATATTCAGACTTCCTGTGAATGATCAAAGAGCGTCTTCTCAGCCAGACTGAAGAGTCTCTAACGGGTTAACCCTTCAAACAGAGGTCAGAGGTCAATCTGAGGCTTCACTGCTCTTTGGTGCAGAGACATTAACCCTTAAACACCAGAAATACTTTAAAGTGTTAAGTGCTCCTTAACCTGAAGCATCTTTGCATCAA
>CM062271.1:2186922-2196922 GCA_031216635.1 Dissostichus eleginoides | reverse complement strand
ATTATTTAGTATTATATGGGGTACTACAATGATCCTGTACACACACACACACACACACACACACACACACACACACACACACACACAC
Organism: Dissostichus eleginoides; assembly: GCA_031216635.1. NCBI lineage: Eukaryota > Metazoa > Chordata > Actinopteri > Perciformes > Nototheniidae > Dissostichus > Dissostichus eleginoides. The sequence continues at coordinate 2,196,834 of CM062271.1, read as the reverse complement.
ACACACCCCCCCCTGTACCTTGAGTTTCTGTATTTTCCCGGCCAGAGAGGAGTGTGTTCCGACGTGTTGGAACAGCGACGGTTTGAAGCGAATCCTCAGGTTGGCTTTCTGTCGGTCGCAGTGTTTCTGAACCAGACAAACATGTATATACATATTTATATATATATACATACAGAGTTGGTCGTGACCCTTTTAAAGATATTTAGACTCACGGCATCCTTCTCTGGGTTGCACACTTTGACCCACATGATGTGGTCGAGCAGCCAGTCGATGGGTTTGTCTTTATAGAACATCAGCATGAACTCCACGATGAGAGACAGGTCCAGAGACTTGAACATCTTACCTACCACAGAAGAGGAGGAGGAGGAGGAGGGAGGAGGAGGAGGAGGAGGAGGAGGAGGAGGAGGAGGGTTAGTGCAAAGAAACTCACTGTTGTCAGTCTACTTTATGCAAAAGAAAAAACACATATTTTTCTGAAAATCCAATTTGTTTTTGGTGAGTTTTCGTGTCAGCGTTCAGAGATCCGGCAGAAACTGAGCCTGAAATAAAGAATTAAAGAGGCCAACATGGCGCTCACGGCCCCTTCAGGTTCCCTCGATGTGTCGGGACGTTTCAGACTCCAGAGCTCCGGATGAGCATCGAGGCGGCGGAATAATAATAATTAGAATAAAAGATAGAAGATAAAGCCTGCAGACGTTCAGATCTTCATCATCATCATCTTCATCATTGTGCAGCTCAGCTCTCTGCAGCAGCACGGTATCTTTAACACTGAGCAGTTCTGTTTACATGCTAATATCTTACTCTTTCACATTTATCTGAAGGGTTTAGTTTCTTTACAAAACATCAGAAATATTTATCGGGTTTTTTAATTTTGGAAAAATCTCTGAAAAAATGTGAGAAATGTTTTTTTTTAAAATACATATTAAGAAAAATTGAAAAAATATATGTGAACATTTTTTTAAATGTCCATGTTTTCTTTTTTTAGATCCAAAGAAAATATGAAAAATATTCAAAAAAAACATATATTTAGAAAAATTGAAAGAATATATAAAAAATATCTTACTTTAAAAAAACATATATAATGGACCATTTCCCAAAATATGAGAAATTGTCAAAAATATATGTGAAAAAAGTTAGACATTTTCAGGGTTTTTTTAGATCCAAAGAAAATATGAAAAACCTTCCAAAAATATATAACATTTTTACAAAAAAATATATAATTAAAAACACAGGTTCATATTTCCAAAGATATGTGAAAATTTATCAAAACATATTTAAAAAAAACTGTGAAAAATGTACAACAAAATACATCAAAAATGTGAAAAGTATCAAATATATTTGTTGTAATTTTCCACAGACGGTGGAATGTAACATTGTGTTTCTTGGCTCTGTCTCATTGGCTTTGAGTAAAGTTTACAGCATCATTATAATAATTATTACATTAATATAACAATGTGTTGCATCACACACTTCATGCAGAACAAAGAGTGTGTGAAGACAAACACTCTCTCACACACACACACACACACACACACACACACACACACACACACACCTGCATTAACGTCACTGTCAGATTACCCACAATGCAACAGTTTCATCAGCCTCACATCTGAGCGTCTCTTTTTTAATGATGAAACTTTATTATCCAAATATAAAAAAATATGTGTGTTTGTGTGTTTGTGTTTGTTTGTCAATGTATGTGTGTGTGTGTGTGTGTGTGTGTGTGTGTGAGAGAGAGAGAGAGAGAGTGTGTGTGTGTGTGTGTGTGTGTGTGTGTGTGTGAGAGAGGAGAGAGAGAGAGTGTGTGTGTGTGTGTGTGTGTGTGTGTGTGTGTGTGTGTGTGTGTGTGTGTGTGTGTGAGAGAGAGAGAGAGTGAGTCTCTGTGTGTGTGTGTGTGTGTGTGTGTGAGAGTGAGTGTGTGTGTGTGTGTGAGTGAGTGTGCGTGTGTTTGTGTGTGTGTGTGTGTGAGAGAGAGTGAGTGTGTGTGTGTGTGTGTGTGTGTGTGTGTGTGTGTGTGTGAGAGAGAGAGAGTGAGTGTGTGTGTGTGTGTGTGTGAGAGATATAGTGAGTGTGTGTGTGAGAGAGAGTGAGTGTGTGTGTTTGTGTGTGTGTGTGTGTGTGTGAGAGATATAGAGAGAGAGAGAGTGAGTCTCTGTGTGTGTGTGTTTGTGTGTGTGAGTGTGTGTGTGTGTGTGTGTGTGTGTGAGAGAGAGAGAGTGAGTCTCTGTGTGTGTGTGTGTGTGTGTTTGTGTGTGTGTGTGTGTGTGCAGAGATAACACACTCAATGACATAATTGATTGGTTTTCTCCGCTGCATTTTAGACTAATCAATAATTCACGTCTAAATTGTTTAATTGATCTTTTAAATGTTTGCACATCATTCCTTCTACTTAATGAACAGATATTGTTGATTGAGACGGGAGCTGTTTATCACTGGAGGATACTCTGGAGGATACTCTGGAGGATACTCTGGAGGATACTCTGGAGGGTACTGTGGAGGATACTCTGGAGGATACTCTGGAGGATACTCTGGAGGATACTCTGGAGGATACTCTGGAGGGTACTCTGGAGGATACTGTGGAGGATACTCTGGAGGATACTCTCGAGGATACTGTGGAGGGTACTCTGGAGGATACTCTGGAGGATACTCTGGAGGATACTCTTTCCTCCATTAAAAGATTGATTGCAAAATAAATGTGAGGAAAACAGTCAAAGTTAATAAAAGGAGCTCATATTTACAGAGTGGATACGCTTTCAGATGAGACCGGAGTACATGTTGTTAAAATATAGTTTATCAGGAGTTTAGGCCACTTTTGTTTTTAGTTCTTATACATTTGATTGTGGAAATGTTAAATTGTATCACTTTTTTAAAGGGGCCCTATTATATTAAGACTCCTCTGTTTACTTCCGAAACGTAGTGACATCACTATCTTACACTTGCGCTCCTATTGGCTAGCGCTCCAACACATTGTACGTGATAGGCTAAGGGGGCGGGACATCTCTAAGCTGGTTGACCAATCACAACAGAGCAGACTGGGCTTTGGTTTCAGACAGAGGGTGAAAGTAGAGACACTACATACTGATATACACCTGAACATCATCAGGAGAGGACTCTTTAAAGTAGAGACACTGCATACTGATATACACCTGAACATCAGCAGGAGAGGACTCTTTAAAGTAGAGACACTACATACTGATATACACCCGAACATCAGCAGGAGAGGACTCTTTAAAGTAGAGACACTACATACTGATATACACCTGAACATCAGCAGGAGAGGACTCTTTAAAGTAGAGACACTACATACTGATATACACCCGAACATCAGCAGGAGAGGACTCTTTAAAGTAGAGACACTACATACTGATATACACCTGAACATCAGCAGAAGAGGACTCTTTAAAGTAGAGACACTACATACTGATATACACCTGAAAATCAGCAGGAGAGGACTCTTTAAAGTAGAGACACTACATACTGATATACACCTGAACATCAGCAGGAGAGGACTCTTTAAAGTAGAGACACTACATACTGATATACACCTGAACATCAGCAGGAGAGGACTCTTTAAAGTGGAGACACTACATACTGATATACACCTGAACATCAGCAGGAGAGGACTCTTTAAAGAAGAGACACTACATACTGATATAAACCTGAACATCAGCAGGAGAGGACTCTTTAAAGTAGAGACACTACATACTGATATACACCTAAACATCAGCAGGGAGGACTCTTTAAAGTAGAGACACTACATACTGATATACACCTGAAGATCAGCAGGAGGACTCTTTAAAGTAGAGACACTGCATACTGATATACACCTAAACATCAGCAGGAGAGGACTCTTTAAAGTAGAGACACTACATACTGATATACACCTGAACATCAGCAGGAGAGGACTCTTTAAAGTAAAGACACTACATACTGATATACACCTGAACATCAGCAGGAGAGGACTCTTTAAAGTAGAGACACTACATACTGATATACACCTGAACATCAGCAGGAGAGGACTCTTTAAAGTACAGACACTACATACTGATATACACCTGAACATCAGCAGGAGAGGACTCTTTAAAGTATAGACACTACATACTGATATACACCTGAACATCAGCAGGAGAGGACTCTTTAAAGTAGAGACACTACATACTGATATACACCCGAACATCAGCAGGAGAGGACCCTTTAAAGTAGAGACACTACATACTGATATACACCAGAACATCATCAGGAGAGGACTCTTTAAAGTAAGTTTTGTTACTGGACTTTTACAGTTTTGTGTGATTCTCTTTGGTACTATTAAAGTTTCTCTATCTTTACTTTTTATTTAAGGAGTCATGTTTTTTTTAATCAGAGACACGTTTCCAGCGGTTCCAGATGAGATGTTTCGGATCAATAATAAAGTTTCTGGTCTCAGAGCTTCAGGAGAGGGTCGACATGTCGGAGACGTTTAATTATTCTGTCCAGACTGATCATTAATCACAGAGCTGACGCTTGAATTCACCAGCAGAGCGGTTTCTGCTCAGGATCCTCTGAAGACTGAAGGAGGAGAGATTAACAACATCCGAGCTCCAGCTTTGGAAATAGTTTTAAACAAATAGCAACGATAGAATCAAACATGCAGTAAATAAATATAGTTAAAACCAACATCAGATTATAAACTTGAACGTGAATCACCTTTTCCCATCGTTTAGCCTTTTTTAAATTGTGTTGGTTTAGTTTTGATGTGACTTTTGTTCCTCGCTGTCACCACAGAGATTCAAGAAGTGTTTAAGTGTTAATTATTAGTTAAAGGTCACCTATTATGCAAAATGCACTTCTCCATGTCTCTTCTACTTCCAAACTGTAATAACCCTGCAGTGAGTTAGGTTCAATTCCCCTAACCCATTGGATATCAAGTATATTTCTTCCCTCGTGATGAATCCAGTCCGACCGGATCGACCTGCTGCTCCTCTTCAGGGCGACGTCTATTTAAATTCAAATTACTGCGAGATTACAAATTCAGCCGGAGTTTCAGGAACCAGCCGGTGGAGCAGGAGACTCTTCTACATCAACATGTGTCCCCTCTTCTTCATGTCTCTTCTACATCAACATGTGTCCCCTCTTCTTCATGTCTCTTCTACATCAACATGTGTCCCCTCTTCTTCATGTCTCTTCTACATCAACATGTGTCCCCTCTTCTTCATGTCTCTTCTACATCAACATGTGTCCCCTCTGTGTAAGAGACTCTGAAAGTTTCAGGAACAAAGATTCTCTCTCTTTTTCTCCTGATCCATTTCTATAAAAACCTGTCTGAAAACGAGCTGATCAGATTTTGGCCACTTGATGATGTCATAACGATGTTTTGTCTTGTGTAACCATTAGCCAATCAGCAACCAAGGTAACCCCCCCCCCACACCTTATCACCTGAATCTCCTCCTAGAGCACCATTGAGTTCTTTGGTAACCAAATCTCTCTCGGAGGGCGTGGGGAGGGGCTCCTTATTTTCATCTGAAGTAACAGACAGAGAATCAGCACTTTGGAAACAGGGCTGAAACAGAGGGGATTATGGGATGCTGCAATGATCTGTTGTTGTTTCAGCCAATCAGAGACAGGCTCTGGATATATCTGAGACCTGTGATATACTGATGAGAAACAGTTTTGATAGGGGACCTTTAAGATAATGACAGCAGTCTCACCGATGAAGCCCAGCTGGGAGAACTCGAGGATCATCCACTCCTCCGACGGCTGCTGCAGGGCGAAGTTCTTCATCGTGGTGAAGAAGTTCGGACGGGCCACGATGTCGTCCTCCAGCTGAGAGACAGGAGTATTTATATATTATTTTAAAGTATTAAGATATTTACTGAAGTATAAATACAAGAAAACAATGTCCGCAGCCAAGGTTGACGCCTCCAATTTTCTCCTACCTGGACGTAGTAGGTTCCTTTGGACTGAGCGTACATCATCAGGTAACAATAGTCCAGGTTCTGCTTCGTCCTCCACCTGAAACACAAGTGGAACATAATGAAGTTAAAAAGCTGACAGAAACAGATGAGAAAAATAAGCATGAGGGTGGAAGAAGAAAACATTTTCAATACATCTTTAAATATTAAAAACGCCTCTTTTGTTCTGCTCTGTGGTGTTTCTGATGAGTAAAGAACACACACAGAACACACACTGAACACACACACACACCACACACTGAACACACACAGAACACACACTGAACACACCACACTGAACACACACAGAACACACACAGAACACACACACTGAACACACACAGAACACACACTGAACACACACACACTGAACACACACTGAACACACACACACTGAACACACACACACTGAACACACACAGAACACACACTGAACACACACACACTGAACACACACTGAACACACACACACACACACACTGAACACACACAGAACACACACTGAACACACACACCTGAACACACACAGAACACACACAGAACACACACACTGAACACACACAGAACACACACTGAACACACACAGAACACACACTGAACACACACTGAACACACACAGAACACACACTGAACACACACAGAACACACACACACTGAACACACACTGAACACACACAGAACACATACTGAACACACACTGAACACACATACACAGAACACACACTGAACACACACAGAACACACTGAACACACACTGAACACACACAGAACACACACTGAACACACACTGAACACACACACACACTGAACACACACTGAACACACACACACAGAACACATACTGAACACACACTGAACACACACTGAACACACACTGAACACACACAGAACACACACACACAGAACACACACTGAACACACACAGAACACATACTGAACACACACTGAACACACACTGAACACACACTGAACACACACTGAACACACACACACAGAACACATACTGAACACACACTGAACACACACAGAACACACACTGAACACACACAGAACACACACACACACACACTGAACACACACACACAGAACACACACTGAACACACACTGAACACACACAGAACACATACTGAACACACACAGAACACACACTGAACACACACTGAACACACACAGAACACACACACACACACACACACACACAGAATACACACTGAACACACACAGAACACACAATGAACACAATGAACACACACACACACACTCACTCACACACACACACAGAAACACCAATGAACACACACACACACACACACTCACACACAAACACACACTGAATAATCTGCAGTTTCTCTGAAGAACAGAGCAAACATGTATCATCAATACCTCAGTGTGGTGTGTGTGTGTGTGTGTGTGTGTGTGTGTATGTGTTCATGCAGCAGTGAATTAGTGTGTGCACAGACATGATTAGCAAACAGCAGCAGAGTAAACACACACACTAAAGACACTAAACACACAACACACACACACACACACACACACACACACACACACACACACACACTCAGAGGAGACGCTGCATCCTTTAATCTATTGTATCCACATCCAGAGGGAGGAAGTGTGCAGATATGTCACTAAATCAAATACATCCCGAAACTGAAAGGACCGGAAACATGAAGAGTGATTATGCAGAACGGCCCGTTTGATGTTATTATACGTCCAAGAAATGTGTCAAAAGGTCAATGAGGGTTATAATAGACATTTCACTTGTTTCCCCCTCCCTATTAAAACACCTTTGCCTAAAATAAGATCTCTACTCTCCCCTGCAGCGGCTCAGACTAACACTAGAAGGCATCCTAATACAAGCTTTATCATTCAGAGTTCATGTTTACAACTCTCTTTGAAAGCAACAGAGCTTTTATTCTCTGAAGTCAGTTAAAGCTGCAGGCGTCAGGATCTAAAACGAGCCCCCGACCTCTGACCCCCGAGCATGTGGATCAGTGAGAGCTCTTTGTGTTCCTGCGCCATGTGATGAGCACACGCTGCAAGAAACTCTCTATCAGTTGAAAGGTTTTACTCAGACGTCTTCCCTGCTGAGGAGCGTTAACACAGAGGACGCTTTCTGTCTCTTTCTGTCTGCAGGACGAATAACGTCAGCTGCTTCTGAGACACAACACACCCAGTGTTTAAGTATTAATATCTCTGGAGGCAAACGGATGAAGAAGCGTGACCAGAGACAATATTCATTATGTGAGAAAAAGTCAATACTATTCACAAATATAAAGCTAATGTACTTATATATACATTTACAACCGAGATAATAAACCGAAACGGCATTCCCAAAAACAAGATGATGGCGGCTAAATGCAAAAACCCAACAACTAACACCAAGGTTTAATATGACTAACACACCATATAACAACAGACAGACAGAGACGCCTACAAAAAACAAGATGTAGAAGGCGAAAGCAAAACCAAGTTGCAGAAATCAAAATGACAGTCCAAAAACAAGATGGTGACGGAGAGAAACCAACACGTAGATGGTAACAGAAGATATTGAAGATAGCCAGACCAAAAACAGAGGTATTGATTAGGGGTCGACCGATTATCGGCCTGGCCGATTATCGAGGCCGATATTCCGCATTTGACAGATTATCGGTATCGGCCTTTTTTTTTAATCAAATTGCCGATACACCTTTGGCTCTGATGCGGCCGTTTCTCTGGCTGCAGACACCACTGTTCACGAGCCATGTCCCGCCCACAGCGCTATCTGATAGGCTATACTGAAGTGTCAATCACACTGAAGATTTTCCGGGCTGCAGCCAGCCAGAGAGGCGGGACCTTCTCAGATTACAGGCAGGTGGAACAACGCAGACACAGACAGAGGCAAGCAGCAGCAGCGAGCGGTGTTTCGAAGGGAAATCAGTTGAAAGCTGAAGTTCAATAAACATCCCAAGCCCCTATGCTGAAGTTGCAAAAACACCACGATCTCATGATCCAATTCTATCAGTTTCCCAGTTACAAAGGGACCGGGGGGGGGGGGGGGTAGCGTCTCGCAGCGGAGAAACTGTGACGCGCTGGGACGACTGTGACGGCTGCTAGTGGAGCCTCGCAGCAACTCTGCTTTCTGCACCACAATCTGGTGCTGCTGAATTGGGACTAAATGAGTGAGACTCAAATATCAGAAGTTCAGAACAAGTTTGAGTAGTTTTTATTTTATTTTTACTTCATTTACTTGACTCAGGGTCACAGAGAGGAAACCAGTTTTAAGATGTTGAAAAGTTCATTAAACATAAAAAGGCATTTCAAAGAAGTTGTGTTATTCTACATTTTGACACCAAGATTTTCAGATTTTACTGCAAATGTATATCGGTTCCAAATATTGGTTATCGGTCTCCTTGATTACTAATAATCGGTATCGGCCTTGAAAAAAAATAGGGGTCGACCCCTAGAATTGATTCCCTAAGTCCAGGATAGCCAAGAGGAAAAACCAACAAATAAATTGGAATGGCGACGGTCAGAATGGATTGTAAAGAAAACAAGATGAATACGGGCTGGAACCGAGTTGGCCTTCCCAAAAACAAGATGGTGACGGCCAAAATCAAGATGTAGAAGGTGAAAGCAAAACTCCAGGATGGAGGAGTCAGAAACAAAAATGACAAAACCCCAAAACAAATGTTGACAGACAGAAACCAACATGTAAACGGCCAAGAACCTACAAGATGACCATCAAAACCAAGAGATCACTTCCCCAAAAACCAAGATGGCAACTGGCACAAACCAACAAGGTCGCGCCAAAAATCTACTCACTAAAAAAACTCAACATGTAAAAAATGGCGAGTTTATAAAAATCCAAGATGGATGTGAAACGATACCAAACTGGAAGCGTTAAAAAGGTCATGAAGAAACGATAGATGATGTCATCCTCCCTTCTTTTAACTTCCTGCCCCCCCCTCTCTGTTACTTTAGTCCCTCTCTTCC
>CM062271.1:2174422-2176922 GCA_031216635.1 Dissostichus eleginoides | reverse complement strand
TCTGCAGGGACACAAACAACACGTTCAGAAGGGGTTAAAGAGGTTCTGTAGGTTTTAGTGCATGTCAATGGTCTGCAGGGACACAAACAACACGTTCAGAGAGGGTTTAAAGAGGTTCTGTAGGTGTTAGTGCATGTCAATGGTCTGCAGGGACACAAACAACACGTTCAGAGAGGGTTTAAAGAGGTTCTGTAGGTTTTAGTGCATGTCAATGGTCTGCAGGGACACAAACAACACGTTCAGAAGGGGTTAAAGAGGTTCTGTAGGTTTTAGTGCATGTCAATGGTCTGCAGGGACACAAACAACACGTTCAGAAAGGGTTTAAAGAGGTTCTGTAGGTGTTAGTGCATGTCAATGGTCTGCAGGGACACAAACAACACGTTCAGAAGGGGTTAAAGAGGTTCTGTAGGTTTTAGTGCATGTCAATGGTCTGCAGGGACACAAACAACACGTTCAGAGAGGGTTTAAAGAGGTTCTGTAGGTTTTAGTGCATGTCAATGGTCTGCAGGGACACAAACAACACGTTCAGAAAGGGTTTAAGAGGTTCTGTAGGTTTTAGTGCATGTCAATGGTCTGCAGGGACACAAACAACACGTTCAGAAGGGGTTAAAGAGGTTATGTAGGTGTTTAGTGCATGTCAATGGTCTGCAGGGACACAAACAACATGTTCAGAAGGGGTTAAAGAGGTTCTGTAGGTGTTTAGTGTATGTCAATGGTCTGCAGGGACACAAACAACACGTTCAGAAAGGGTTTAAGAGGTTCTGTAGGTTTTAGTGCATGTCAATGGTCTGCAGGGACACAAACAACATGTTCAGAAGGGGTTAAAGAGGTTATGTAGGTGTCTAGTGCATGTCAATGGTCTGCAGGGACACAAACAACATGTTCAGAAGGGGTTAAAGAGGTTCTGTAGGTGTTTAGTGCATGTCAATGGTCTGCAGGGACACAAACAACACGTTCAGAAAGGGTTTAAGAGGTTCTGTAGGTTTTAGTGCATGTCAATGGTCTACAGGTACACAAACAACACGTTCAGAAAGGGTTTAAGAGGTTCTGTAGGTTTTAGTGCATGTCAATGGTCTGCAGGGACACAAACAACACGTTCAGAAAGGGTTTAAGAGGTTCTGTAGGTTTTAGTGCATGTCAATGGTCTGCAGGGACACAGACAACACGTTCAGAAAGGGTTAAAGATTCTGCTGTTTGAGGTGTTCCCTCTCCTGTAGTGTGTTCTGTAGGTTTTAGTGCAAGTAAATGGTCCGCAGAGGCTAAAATCCCAAATGTACGGAACATGATGACATCACTATGTAACACTTGCGCTCCTATTGGCTAGCCTCCAACATATTGTATTTCATATTATTAATGAATGAAGCTCTAACACTGTTCAGGACATGATTTTATTTCGTTTTTTAATTCACAAACATGAGTTCTGCAGATTTCTGATTGGTTATATTTCAATAACACAGATGTTTATCTACTATGTGCATGTTTCTGATTTAGATTACATATTTTCCATTCCTCCTGAACATTATGTGACACACAGACAGATTTAGGATTACTGATATGGGCGTGAACAGGTAGAGAGGGGGGGTGGAATAATCTGAGTGAAGACATGGGAATAAAATGTTAAATCCTTCAGCAAACATCATCCTCTGGGTTAATGCACTGTGAAGGTAAATCTGCAGTAATCCCACACACACACACACACACACACACACACACACACACACACACACACACACACACACACAGCTTTTATTTACTAAGTACTCTGACTTTAAAATCTCGACAGACTATGTTGCATGTTTGGTTCTGAAAATCCATTAATCCATAAATACTCAAAAATAAAAGGGAAGTGTACGAAATGTAAGTGAAAAATATTCTAATGATCTTTGCACCACAGTCTGTTTTATAAAAGGTTTATTTTCTGCACTTATATTATCATCCCACGTCGTTATTGTCGAAATATGTATTTTTAAAATGTTGAAAGTAACCCTCGCGCTCCTATTGGCTAGCGCTCCAACACATTGTACGTGATAGGCTAAGGGGCGGGACATCTCATTAATGGAGAACAATTATCTCATCTGTTTAGCTGATAACTGAGTTCACACACACACACACACACACACACACACACACACACACACACACACACCACACACACACACACACACACACACTCTGCCGGCTGAGTCTTTAATGATCTCCTTCCTGCAGCAGCAGTCTGTTACACAAACTGTGTGTTTCTGCAGCTGCACAACAACAACAACAACATACTGACAACATACTGACAACAACGACGTGCAAACGATAGGAAAGGAGTTTATGTTACAGTATGTGGATTTTTTTGTTCCGATTTTTCATTGAATTGGGAAGAGGGGGATCAATATTGTAACCTTCCTCGCTTTCAGTTTGGATTTGATTTATTCTCAGGTTGAAAATCTGTCTGTTTTTATTCTTAACATTCAGTCAAATATTCTCTATTAACAGCAATCAGCTTCAGTTTGCA
>CM062271.1:2116922-2169422 GCA_031216635.1 Dissostichus eleginoides | reverse complement strand
AGAAGATTAGTTGCACAAAAGATACTGAAGTCTTCTCTTTAAGGTTTAATACAACATGTGGCATAAAGACCCTTAAGTCTTCTGCGTCAAATGTCCAAAGATTATATATTTTCTACATAAAACCATTAAGTCTATTCCTTAGGTTTCCTTAAAACATCTGCTTCACAAAACACCTTAAGGATTCTTCTTAACGCTTCCTTGGAAAAGAAAACGGTTATGGTAAACTTACAAGTTTTCTCTTTAAGGTTTCCTTAACATTTTAATAAGTGGCACAAAACACCCTTAATTCTTCTCCTTAAAGTTTACCTTAAACTATAAGAAATTGCAACAGAAACTTAAATGTGTTTCCCTTAATGTCCAACAGCCTTAAATACACCCTTCATTATTTCCATTAAATAAGATGTTTTTTAAATCTTTCTCTTCAAGATTTCCTTAAAAATAAAACATGTTGCAGGAAAAACCCTTAAGTCTGCTTCTTAAAGTTTCCTTAAAATAAAATATCTTGCAGAAACTTAAGTTTGATTCCTAATAGAATTATATCCGTTTCATGAATCAGCTTAAGTCTCATATTTTAAGAAAACAACAACCAACAAAACAACTCTGACTTTAAGGGCCTTTTTAAGGTATTTTGTGACCTCTCCTCTTTTGGTTTAGCCTCTCTCTTCCTAAATCGTACGAGTGTTCGTTTTTATTAAGGAAAGTCTGGCTTCTCGATTGTCCTCTATGAGTCTCGTATAAAGAAACAAAGAAACACACTAACAAGATCTGACAGCCTGAAGTACCAAGCTAACAGATGTTTGGACATGTGTGTGTGTGGACATGTGTGTGTAGAGGTGTGTGTGTAGACGTGTGTGTAGACATGGAGGACGTCTGTGTGTAGACATGGAGGACATGTGTGTGCGGACATGTGTGTAGACATGGAGGACATGTGTGTGTAGAGGTGTGTGTGTAGACGTGTGTGTAGACATGGAGGACGTGTGTGTGTAGACATGGAGGACATGTGTGTGTACATGGAGGAAGTGTGTGTGTAGAGGTGTGTGTGTAGAAGTGTGTGTAGACATGGAGGACGTGTGTGTGTAGACATGGAGGACGTGTGTGTGTAGACATGGAGGACATGTGTGTGTACATGGAGGACATGTGTGTGTACATGGAGGACGTGTGTGTGTAGACATGGAGGACGTGTGTGTGTAGACATGGAGGACGTGTGTGTGTAGGGGTGTGTGTAGAAATGGAGGACATGTGTGTGTAGACATGGAGGACATGTGTGTGTACATGGAGGACGTGTGTGTGTGTAGGGGTGTGTGTGTACATGGAGGACGTGTGTGTGTGTGTGTAGACATGGAGGATGTGTGTGTGTAGACATGGAGGACGTGCGTGTAGACATGGAGGATGTGTGTGTGTAGACATGTGTGTGTAGACATGGACTACGTGTGTGTGTGTGTGTGTGAACATGGAGGACATGTGTGTGTGGACATGGAGGATAAGTGTGTGTGTGGACATGGAGGACGTGTGTGCGTGTGTGTGTGTGTGTGTATGTTTGTGTACATAGACATGTGTGTATAGACATGGAGGATGTGTGTGTGTGTGTGTGTGTGTTTGTGTGTAGACATGGAGGATGTGTGTGTGTGTGTGTGTGTGTAGAAATGGAGGATGTGTGTGTGTGTGTGTGTGTGTATGTGTGTGTAGACATGGAGGATGTGTGTGTGTGTGTGTGTGTGTGTGTGTGTGTAGACATGGAGGACATCCTCTTTATTTTGCATCCCATCATCATCAGATCACTTTTATCTACAGATGTCACCAGTTGATCTGCTTAAAGTGTTATGATGCATCAGAAACCACTTAGTTAATGCTAAAGAGCTGCATGAGCTAAATCCTCAGCGTGGTGACGTCAGACCCTCAACGCTAGATGACTGGGAATAAACCAGTGATTTGACTGCTTTCACAGGAGACATGGAGACATGGAGACATGGAGACATGGAGAGCATGTGTTCTGAAAATCAGATCTAAGCTTCTGATCAGCATTCCTGAAATATCTCTGCAGAACAAAGAGAGATGAACAGCTGGAGAGAATCAATAACACACACACACACACACACACACACACACACACACACACACACACACACACACACACACACACACAGGTATGTGAACACCTGCAAGTCAAGGCTTTGGTTTCAGAACAATGACATCATCCCCTAACATTGGAGAGTGTGTGTTAGACGCAGAATAACTGGAAACAGGTAATTGTTCGCAGAAAAACCAAAAGGATCCTGAGACAGTAAGGTAAACTGTAGCTATAATCGTAGCGTGGTATATAAGACCCTCAAATATTCTCCCTTAAGTTCCCTTAAAAACATGTGCTTCACGAAACACCTTTAAGTCTTTTCCAGGGGGTTCCCTTGAAATAAAACCGGCCAAGTTTTTCTCCTTAAGGATTCCTTAAAAACATGCACAAAACCCCCTTAAGTCTTTTGCTTAAAATTTCTCAAATTAAACTATGTTGCTCAAAAGACCCTTAAGTCTCATCCCTTAAGCTTCGTTACAAACCACTGCTTGACAAAACACCTTAAGTATTCTATTCTAGATTTCCTGAAACTTAAATTAGTTGCACAAATCACCCTTAAATCTTCTCCCTAGAATTTCCTTTAAAGAATATGTTTTACAAAACACCTTTTAAGTCTTTTTCTGGAGGTTTACTTGAAATAAAACCGGCTACAGTAAACCCTTACGTTTTCTCCTTAAGTATTCCTTAAAAACATGCACAAAACACCCTTATGTCTCATCCCTTAAGTTTCCTTGAAAACAGTACTTCACAAAACACCTTAAGTATTCTTTTTTTAGAAATCATTAAAATAAAATAAGTTTCACAAATCACACTTAAGTCTCGTCCTTAAAATCTCCTTTAAAGAGAGGTTTAACAAAACACCTTTAAGTATTCTCGTTAAGGCTTCCTAACAATCAAATCAGTTGCACAAAATACCCTAAGTCCTTTTCTTAAGTTTTCACATAAAACAACAACAACATAAGACCCTTAAGTCTCATCCCTTAACTTTCCTTAAAAACAGTACTTCACGACGAACCTTAAGTATTCTTTTTTAGATTTCCTTAAACTAAAAAGAGTTGCAAATGTCCCTCTTAAGTCTTCTCCTTTAAATCGCCTTTTAGAGAACACCTTTAAGTCTTTTTCTTGAGGGATCCTTGAAATAAAACCATCATAATTTTGGCCATAATCTCCTTAACTTAGCTGCATCTATCTAATTGTTTTTGATCTCATATCTTATAACTCTTTGCTCGATCTTTGGCTCTGTTGTCTGAGTTTCAGACCTCGCACTCTCCTTCAGATATCTGTTGTTTTCTGAATAGATTCTGTGAGAAAAGTCAGAGTCTAACCTCCCTCTCTCACCTCGTTTGAGACTCTTCACATCCCGAACTCCTCCTGTTCTGTTCACACTGACTTATAAAGTGACAAGTCTTCTGTCCTCGGTTAACCTCCTGTAGAAACCAACCTGCATCTCATCTCCTCATCTGAAAAACAGCAAATACCCTCCGGTGAGATAAGAGCTGAAAACCCGTCAGACAGACGCTCAGGTTTTTCTAACAGACGAAAAAAACAAATGCTATTCTTCTTCTGTTGCATTAACTCACACAGATCTGAGCTTGAGAGGACTGGTAGGAACATTAGCATTCGGGCCAGACGGACAGAAACGGCCAAGAACCGTCTGCAGAACAACAGAAAGTCACACAGAGAAACCATCAGAAGCTAAAGAGCCGGGCAAACACAAAGGAGTTAGCATCGTTAGCCAAAAGAGCGCTGAGAGAAGAACAAAGGACGCTTCTGTGTTTATCTGGAGCAGAATCAGTCAGGTGTGTCCGTCTGTGGGAACACTTCGGATTCATGATGCTGGAAATGTGTGTTTCCAATCAGCCGTCAGGTATCTCTCTAATCAGGACTCATTCACTCTGGAGGAAACAAAGCTGCCAGGAAAAATGGAAACTGGAAGCAATTTGAAACACTGAGGATAAAACTCACTCCAGGAAAACATTATCTTTCTTTAACAGTAGGTTTCAATCAACAATACACCGGATGATAAGGGGGATAGGACGCCAACAACATAGTTCAAGATGCAGAGGAGTATTAACTATGTTGCTTGTCCATAATCAGTGTTTTTCTTACAGGATATTTGGAAAACTGTATCAGCAGGAAGCTAGTCAAAGTATTGCTAAGGATGGGAGCAGCAGTGAAGCTACAGACTTTATTTAAGAAGTAAACGTAGTCCCTGTGACGTCAGAAATCGGTTTGTTGACTACCGTATTTAATCAAATTTGACAACCTTGAGGTCCAGGTGGACGTTTATGCCAAATATGAAGAAAAAACCTTCAGGTGTTCTCATAGACTTCTATACAATCTAGAGATGTCCCGATCCGATCACGTGATCGGGGATCGGAGCCGATCACGTGATTTTCAAAAGATCGGAATCGGGAGAAAAAGATCGGGGATCGGGAATTTTTTTAATTTTATTTAATGTTACAAAACAAAAATGACCATGTTCACGTCTTAAAGTCATCCTGAGGCCTTAGTTTTGGTTTAAAATGACACAACATCATGTATGTGTTGCTTCTTTTGGGCTTGTTTTCATAGACCTGGTTGCTTATTTCTCTCAAATCTGGCAACAGAGTGAACTTGTATTTTTGTTTTGTTACTGCACTATCTGCACTCAATTTGTTTACATGGTTATTTTGTGGTGGACCACTGATAAGCTTTATTTTGATCCAATGCTGCTGTGAAAAAAAGAAGCTATATCCATGTTGGATAGAATGGGTTTGGGTACTGTCATTTAAATAAAAAAATAAACTTAAGGGACAACTTGAATGCTTTTTTCCTTTTTTTTCTCTTAATGAATTGCATAAAGATCGGATCGGGAAAAATCGGTATCGGCAGATTGTCAAAATCAAATGATCGGAATCGGATCTGGAGCAAAAAAAGGTGATCGGGACATCCCTAATACAATCTGAGGTAATAAATCAAGAGAGAAGTAGGAACATTTTCTCATAGACTTCTATACAATCTGAGGTAATAGAGAGAGAGAAGTAGGAACATTTCCTCATACACTTCTATACAATCTGAGGTAATAAAGAGAGAGAGAAGTAGGAACATTTCCTCATAGACTTCTATACAATCTGAGGTAATAAAGAGAGAGAGAAGTAGGAACGTTTCCTCATAGACTTCTATACAATCTGAGGTAATAGAGAGAGAGAAGTAGGAACATTTTCTCATAGACTTCCCTACAATCTGAGGTAATAAAGAGAGAAGTAGGAACATTTCCTCATAGACTTCTATACAATCTGAGGTAATAAAGAGAGAGAGAAGTAGGAACATTTCCTCATAGACTTCTATACAATCTGAGGTGATAAAGAGAGAGAGAAGTAGGAACATTTCCTCATAGACTTCTATACAATCTGAGGTAATAAAGAGAGAGAGAAGTAGGAACATTTCCTCATAGACTTCGCTACAATCTGAGGTAATAAAGAGAGAGAGAAGTAGGAACATTTCCTCATAGACTTCTATACAATCCAGACTCTATTGACAAAAACAGAAATGTTACCTCACATAAACCTCACTCTGTTGGTCTGTTGCTTCGATTTTTAGGTTTCTTTGTGTTAGTGTGTGCCCCTTTAAGTACATGTTGATGGTAAATGGAAGGCTTCTACTTGTGACAGAGTATTTTCTGTGTTTTGAACTACTGCTACTGAAGTAAAAACCCTGAATACTTCGTTCAGAACTCGTTTTATTATTCACTAAATGTCCGACACACACACAGTCACCTCGGTTCAAACTCAGAGTATCATCTAACAGCATGACTTCATCTTACCAAGTGTGTGTGTGTGTGTGTGTGTGTGTGTGTGTGTGTGTGTGTTGTGAGCGTTTGAGCTCTAGTTTCAGTCGATATGTGGAGTGGATTTGTGTTTATTTGAGCCTTTAGTCAATACTGTTGTTTGTCTGAGTGTGTACGAGTGTGTGTGTGTGTGTGTGTGTGTGTTTGTGAGAGTATGTATGTCGCAGAGTCATTATCATGGTCAGATGCACACACACACACACACACGCACACCCACACACACACACAAACACATGCTGGTCAGCTTGGCAGCGCTAAGATATTTTCACATGCCGCTTCCTCTCAATATCAGCTGTCACCTCCAATAGGAGCGAGACAAAGAGAGGGTAGGAACAAAAATCTGGCAGCATTTTGGTTCCTACCCCCCTGTCACAGCAGATGAACTCACTGGCTCTCACTGCATGCACTCCCTGTTACAGAGAGGGGCTTATGTTTAATGTTTCACTTAAAAAGGAAGGTTTCTTATGTTTTACCCACAAAATTAAGGAATGTATTTACCCTGAATATCAACATTGCATCAATGAATGCTTTACTGTATACAAATAAATATAAAAAATGTTTTACATTAGAGTATTTGGCACTGGTGGAAGAAGCACTTAATATTCATGTTTTTATTATTACAAAAAAGTACAAGCATTACTAAGTGGAACATCGGGACGATGAACACGTTAATAATTATCGTGACATTTTGTGAAAGGCCTACTACTCTAGCGACGTGCAGTCAGGGGAGAGAGAGCCTCACCTTTCATACTCCAATGTAACGGACAAAAACTAAATAATAATAAAATGTCTCCACTGATCTGTGTTGTAAATGTGATTTCTGTATGATTCAAATCGCTTTTTATAGTCAAAATCGGCAAATTTGCCGAGCTCCGCTACAACTACATGGGAGCGATGAGAAGTGAGGGGGGGACGAGCTCTGCCTCACGTAACCCCACAGTAACTGGCTGGAGCCAGCCAGTTACTGTGGGGGTACGTGAGGCAGAGAGAGACTGAACTGCTTTTCCTTCCGGGAAAAGATTGTCCCACTCTTGACTTAACACTCAACATCGGCACCTCTGTTGTTTCCCCGACTCAGACTGCAAGGAATCTGGGTGTGACCCTAGATAACAACCTGTCCTTCACTGCAAACATCGCTGCCACAACCCGCTGCTGCAGATACCCTCTTTACAACATCAGGAGGATACGTCCCCTCCTGACCCAGAAAGCGACACAACTTCTGGTCCAGGCTCTCGTCGTCTCAGACTACTGCAACTCCCTCCTGGCTGGTCTACCTGCATGTGCCATCCGACCTCTGCAGCTCATCCAGAATGCAGCGGCTCGTCTGGTCTTCAACCTTCCTACATTTTCCCACACCACACCGCTCCTCCGCTCCCTTCACTGGCTTCCAGTAACTGCTAGAATCCACTTCAAGACAATGGTACTTGCGTACCATGCTGTGAATGGATCTGGCCCTTCCTACATCCAGGACATGGTTAAACGGTACACCCCAGCACGTGCACTCCGCTCTGCATCGGCCAAACGGCTCGCTGCACCAGCACTGCGAGGGGGACCCAAGTTCCCATCAGCAAAAACACGCCGGTTTGCTATCCTGGCTCCAAAATGGTGGAATGAGCTCCCCATTGACATCAGGACAGCAGAAAGCTTACACATCTTCCGACGCAGACTGAAAACTCATCTCTTTCAACTCCACTTCGAGCGATAGAATTACTAACAAAGCACTTATATACTAACAAAGGACTGGCTTATCTAAAGCTAGTTGAGTAGCACTTGAAATGTTTTGGCTCTATGAAACCTGATGTACTTATATGATTCTGTTTTCTTCAAGTTTGTATCTTCCTGGTCGAATGCACTTACTGTAAGTCGCTTTGGATAAAAGAGTCAGCTAAATGCGATGTAATGAGGGCCCAATTCCAATCCGCCCCCTAAACACACTAAACGCCTGTTACCATCTCACTGTAGGTCACAAATGTAATGTTTGTAGATCCCTTTATTACATGTGTCCTCGCCATCCATAGTCTCTAAATAACTTATTTCACGTATATAGGCCTATGATATTTAGGCTCGCTGGTCTCATCATACAACGGCAATGAGAAAGCACCAGAGGAGGCAGCCAGAACTTCTGCCGCACTGAGCCCACAGGTTCTTGTTGCTACTGTTATTCGACGCAAACAACAAACTTCACTTTTGAAACTAGAGGAAGATAAGGAGGACTTTTACAAAAAAGTAATAGAGATTTTTGTCCAGAAGGATAGAATGGACTTCATCTTCAAGTCAAGGTAAGACCACAATTGTAATGAAAATGGGATCTTACTAAGAAAGAACAATCAGATATTTAAATGAAACTACATTTTTTGGGTATCCTTTTGTTGAAAGGTCGGTTTAAAATTAATCAAAACATCAGACTCAAAAAGCTTTTGAAAATAACAGAATATTTCGATTAAGGTCAAAATATAATATTTGTAAATCTGACTCTGAAAGAGTCAGTGCCTCACCAGCCATGAACTGTACTCACACTACACACTGATATACACCTGAACATCAGCAGGAGAGGACTCTTTAAAGTAGAGACACTACATACTGATATACACCTGAACATCAGCAGGAGAGGACTCTTTAAAGTAGAGACACTACATAGGGATATACACCTGAACATCAGCAAGAGAGGACTCTTTAAAGTAGAGACACTACATACTGATATACTCCTGAACATCAGCAGGAGAGGACTCTTTAAAGTAGAAACACTACATACTGATATACACCTGAACATCAGCAGGAGAGGACTCTTTAAAGTAGAGACACTACATACTGATATACTCCTGAACATCAGCAGGAGAGGACTCTTTAAAGTAGAGACACTACATACTGATATACTCCTGAACATAGGAGAGACTTAGAGATGAATGATTATCTAACGTTTATGAATGAGGCCTAATGTTCTTCAGCCGGGGCGTGGACAAACCACAAAAAAATAGAATACAATCATTGCACTAGTATGAAAGTAAATAGTCCACTGAAATAAATGCTATCATTGCACAATAAAACCTTATTTTCGGGGATAATGAGCAGCCACATGATGACCGTCAGGATTCAAGAGCTACACACACACACATACACACACACACACACACACACACACACACTGATGCTGGGAGTTCCTGTCCATAAGATAACAACATCCTGTGTACAAAATCTGAGCTTCCTGTCTATAAGATAAAAGCTTTCTGTCCATAAGCAGCAGAGGTCGAGTGTTTCCTCTCACGCAGGTTTACCTCCTCCCTCCTGATGCTCATCGTCTCTTTATATTATATATTTATTTATTCCTGAAGCTTCCTGGCACCATTATGTCTTTGCATTATTTTACTTCTTTATTTTCTTTAATGTCTTAAGTATAATGTCTGATGCATTGTTAAAGGAGCATCAAGTGAAGACTTATACATACAGGCTGCGTGTATATAAATAAATAAAGCTCTTGAATCCTGACGGTCATCATGTGGCTGCTCATTATCCCCGAAAATAAGGTTTTATTGTGCAATGATAGCATTTATTTCAGTGGACTATTTACATTCATACTAGTGCAATGATTGTATTCTATTTTTTTAGAAACACCTGAACGCCTCTTCCCTGCTGACAGGAGGCGATCCGGGGGTTAATGACGGGGGGACTACATTACCCAGAATCCCACAGGGAGCTATGATGGGGTCAGTGATTGGACCTGAGTACTTCCTGTTTACGGTGCTGACGCTCCCCGCAGACCACTAAGAACCGTAATGAAGATTGAACATTTTCCACCGCAAAGCCGATCACATGACGAGGAAACAAGGACTCACGGAAACGGACACAAGCTTTCATGGTTTCTCTGAACTCACAAAAAAACAACCTGTTATTCTTAGGCTTTGAATACACCCGTTAGAAAACCCAGGAACTGTAAAAACAGAAGAGAGAAATGTCTATATTTCCGACAGTCCTTGAATGCATCATGTGTCAAAAAGCTTCAATCGGTAAAAATGACCAAATCTGAGTTTAAACTAGTTCGTCCATGAATGCACTTTTTTCAAATACAGAAAATGTTAGTGTAGAAATGTAAACATTGAAATATGAAAAACTAGGTTGAGCCCAAGTTGACATATGTGCACTTCAAATTGTTTCCTCTTTAATTCAATTTTATTCAAATCTTTCCAACATAAATTGTTTTAAAAAACTCAACCTTAATTTTCTCTCTTTTTTAGGATTTATCAAAAGAAACCTCCCTAATTATAGAAACTATTGTGATGATTCCAAAAAGCTTCAGGACGTTTATTTTGCAGTGAAAATGAGGCCGAAGAGAGTTAAATGTGAGAAAAGGAAACACCCTCAAACTGATTCAGGTTCAGAGTGTTAACTTATTTATTTAAGCTTTTTATGGGTGCAAATCTTTTCATAAAGACCTCAAAACAATTAAATTATAATCACACTAACAGGACATGTCTATAAAGCTTTTCAGTGGACTTAATGCCACTCCAGAGCTTCAACTCAGAGCTTCAACTCAGAGCTTCAACTCAGAGCTTCAACTCAGAGCCTCAACTCAGAGCCTCAACTCAGAGCTTCAACACAGAGCTTCAACTCAGAGCTTCAACTCAGAGCTTCAACACAGAGCCTCAACTCAGAGCTTCAACACAGAGCTTCAACTCAGAGCTTCAACTCAGAGCCTCAACACAGAGCTTCAACTCAGAGCCTCAACTCAGAGCCTCAACTCAGAGCCTCAACTCAGAGCTTCAACACAGAGCCTCAACTCAGAGCTTCAACTCAGAGCCTCAACTCAGAGCTTCAACTCAGAGCCTCAACTCAGAGCCTCAACTCAGAGCTTCAACACAGAGCCTCAACTCAGAGCTTCAACTCAGAGCCTCAACTCAGAGCCTCAACACAGAGCCTCAACACAGAGCCTCAACTCAGAGCTTCAACTCAGAGCCTCAACTCAGAGCCTCAACTCAGAGCCTCAACACAGAGCCTCAACTCAGAGCCTCAACACAGAGCTTCAACTCAGAACTTCAACTCAGAGCTTCAACTCAGAGCCTCAACTCAGAGCCTCAACTCAGAGCTTCAACTCAGAGCTTCAACTCAGAGCTTCAACACAGAGCTTCAACTCAGAGCTTCAACACAGAGCCTCAACACAGAGCTTCAACACAGAGCTTCAACTCAGAGCTTCACACAGAGCCTCAACTCAGAGCTTCAACTCAGAGCTTCAACACAGAGCTTCAACTCAGAGCTTCAACTCAGAGCCTCAACACAGAGCTTCAACTCAGAGCTTCAACACAGAGCCTCAACACAGAGCTTCAACTCAGAGCCTCAACTCAGAGCCTCAACTCAGAGCTTCAACTCAGAGCTTCAACACAGAGCTTCAACACAGAGCTTCAACTCAGAGCTTCAACACAGAGCCTCAACTCAGAGCTTCAACTCAGAGCTTCAACTCAGAGCTTCAACACAGAGCTTCAACTCAGAGCTTCAACACAGAGCCTCAACACAGAGCTTCAACACAGAGCTTCAACTCAGAGCTTCAACACAGAGCCTCAACTCAGAGCTTCAACACAGAGCCTCAACTCAGAGCTTCAACTCAGAGCTTCAACACAGAGCTTCAACTCAGAGCTTCAACTCAGAGCCTCAACACAGAGCTTCAACTCAGAGCTTCAACACAGAGCCTCAACACAGAGCTTCAACTCAGAGCCTCAACTCAGAGCCTCAACTCAGAGCTTCAACTCAGAGCTTCAACACAGAGCTTCAACACAGAGCTTCAACTCAGAGCTTCAACACAGAGCTTCAACTCAGAGCTTCAACACAGAACCTCAACACATAGCTTCAACTCAGAGCTTCAACACAGAGCTTCAACTCAGAGCCTCAACACAGAGCCTCAACACAGAGCTTCAACACAGAGCTTCAACACAGAGCTTCAACTCAGAGCTTCAACACAGAGCCTCAACTCAGAGCTTCAACTCAGAGCTTCAACTCAGAGCTTCAACTCAGAGCCTCAACTCAGAGCCTCAACACACTAAAACACAGCAGCAGTTTCTGAGCTGATCAGATATGGATGTGGATCAGATCTCTCTAACTCTTCCTGAGCTGCGGCGCCTCCCTAATGCATCATCTGAGGATGATAACCCACATCCTAATAATGAAATAACTCCCATTTATCATGATAACAACTCCCCATCAAAGGTGCTTTTGGTCGTTATTGTTTGTTGTATATTCTGAGTAATAAGTGGTGGGATAGTGGTGGTCTAATGGATAGTGAGGTGGGCTGAAGATCGGAAGGTTGTGAGTTCAAATCCCGCCAGGAACACCACCACTAGTGTGCCCTTGAGTAAGGCACTTAGTCCTTAGTTACTCCAGGGAGAATGTCCCTGTAATTGGTCATTGTAAGTCGCTTTGGATAAAAGCGTCAGCTAAATGAAATGTAATAAACAGTCAGTGGAGTAAACAGCAGTAACACTCAGAGCTGCTTCTGTCTGAGAGATTTACTCCTGCAGCAACTAAAGCCATTAGGCAGAGAGAGGGAGGCCTTAAGAGCTCTCTGTGAGGCTCTCTGAAGCAGAGACACGCAGAGACACGCAGAGACATGAGGAACATGAGGAACACGCAGCAACATGAGGAACATGAGGAACACGCAGCAACATGCAGCAACATGAGGAACATGCAGCAACATGAGGAACATGCAGCAACATGAGAAACATGCAGCAACATGAGAAACATGCATTAACTAAGATAACATGCAGGAACATGAGGAATACGCAGCAACATGAGGAACATGAGGAACACGCAGCAACATGAGGAACACGCAGCAACATGAGGAACATGAGGAACACGCAGCAACATGAGGAACATGCAGCAACATGAGGAACACGCAGCAACATGAGGAACACGCAGCAACATGAGGAACATGAGGAACATGCAGCAACATGAGGAACATGCAGAAACATGAGGAACATGCAGCAACATGAGGAACATGCAGAAACATGAGGAACACGCAGCAACATGAGAAACATGCATTAACTAAGATAACATGCAGCAACATGCAGTGACCCTTATAAACTAAACATTATTCCAGCTGTGTTCAAATTAACTTATTTCAGATTTTTTTATTTTAAGATTCCTATTGATTCAAACCTGAGCTTCTGTGTGAGAGTTAAGTCTTAAAGGTCACCTATCATGCTATTTGTAGGCAATAGCATAGGTCTCAGATATATAAGAATATATAAAAACATGTCTATGAAGTGTTTTGCTCCAAATACCAAACAGACCCATTCTAGCCATGCCTCATATCCCTCTATTTCACTTCCTGTTTCTAAAGTGCTGATTTGAGTATAAAGCTTTAAAAAATAAAAGAGGAGGGGTCTGAGCTCATGCGGGACCCGGCAGCTACTGTCTAAACTAAATGCTGCCGTGATGAAACGCCATATCATGGATTATCAAGGATTATTTCTGAAACAGTATGGAGCTCAAAGGCTTTCTCTCTTGCCGGTTATACCACAAGGTGAGTTCCTTTTCATTTCCTGCTTCTTCACACACATGCTCTCCAGTACAGGTTAGCTCTGAGTGTTAGCGATGCTAATGTAAACACCGACCATATTACGTCCAAAACAGTCGGGCATTGTTTCTGATAGCAACTTTCTGATAGGGCCAGCAAGCAAATCTGGATCAGCTCCGTTGTTCCCCCGTTTTTAGAGATGTGGGTACGGAGGAAAAGAGAGAGGGTTTTATTTCCTGACGCTGCGTGAGTTCCCCGACACACCGGGGACACATGTTGATGTAGAAAAGACATAAAAAGTGCATTTTGCATGATAGGTCCCCTTTAAGGTTCAAGGTTCAAAAAGGTTGCAATTCAAAGTGCTTCACATGGGCATTTAATTAAAAACAAAACAAACACACAAAAATGAAATAAAATAAGACAATTCATGAAAGCGATAAAATACTGTGTGCAGCTAAAAGTGCAACGATAAGGTTAAAGGATCTCATTAAAAAGAAAGATTTTAACCTCGAGGGTTGGGGCGGACCTGAGAATTTAAATGTTCTTAAAAACAAACATGGGATCTGTGTGGAGCAGAAACACATCACAGGAAGAGAAGGACTCTCAGACGTCTCCACTCGATGTGTGTCAGACTGAAGAGAATCCTCTCTGCTTCAGGTTTAATAATTATTGAATATCTGCTGAAGGAACTCATCATCAGGAGGAAGGAGTCGAGGGTTAAAAGCCTTCAAAAGGCAGCTCTGTGGCTGCAGGTCAGAAACAGGTCAAATGCTTTAGAGCCTCAACAAACCACAAGAAGTGACCTTTGACCCCGAGCAGCCCTCTGCTGACAGCTGACATCTCTCTCTCTCTTAAAGCTCAATATCTCCAGCAAACACTGAGTAACTCCTCACCTGCAATACGATCTGGACTGTGTCTGGATTTAGTGGAATACATTTATACTTGAGCGATAATTATTTCTTTTTGTATAATAATAAAATGAAAAGGTCAAATGCAAACTTTATTAGTTAAATACAATAATAACATTTATCTTAGTGGACTATTTAAATGTATGCTAGTGCAATTATTACATTTATTTTGTTGAATGATAACATTAATTGTAGTGTAAAAAAAAAAATGTTATTAAAAAAATGAAACGCAGTAGTTTAAAAAAGAAACAGGGTTAAAAACAGGAATTGAATAATATTTTATTCATGAACGCTCTGGGTCATTATGTGGCTTTAGTGAAAGTGATGGACTCCTCTGAGCGATTCCTGTTAGGAGACAAACACACACTTCATTGATTTCATATTTTCTGATTACTGGAAATTCTCAGAGCGACTCTTCCTTGAAATGTTGTCTGTGGATTATTCCAGAAAAGGTAAACACAGGCTGCAGTGTGTGTGTGTGTGTGTGTGTGTGTGTGTGTGTGTGTGTGTGTGTGTGTGTGTGGCCTCCAGGTTCATTGAGTGGACTTTACACTGAGAGGCCTGTTCTCTCTCTCACACACACACACACACACACACACACACACACACACACACACACACACTCGTTCAGCTCAAGTATCACTTCTCTTTAAACAAGGCACCAGTGTGTCGTCTCTTCATCCCCTGGAGTGTGTGTGTGTGTGTGTGTGTGTGTGTGTGTGTGTGTGTGTGTGTGTGTGTGTGTGTGTGTGCTCTAACCCCTCCTTTCATTCAAACAATTTAGCAGCCTGTTTAATCCAGTATCTTAAGCAAACAGCAGCAGGTCAGGCTGAGGTTTCATAACGTTTCACCTTAAAATGAATAAACTTACATTAACTTTGGTGTGACAGACCACACACACACACACACACACACACACACACACCCACACAAACACACACACACACACACACACACACACACACCCACATATCAGTTGTCTGATAAACATCGGTACATGTCAGAGATCAGACCCATCTTCTATTTCTGTAAAGAGACAGAGCTCCAGACTTCAGAATAAAAGCTTTTCAGCGTCTTAGTTTGGGTTTTAAAGACTAAACAGTCAGAGAGGACTCTTTAAAGTAGAGACACTACATACTGATATACACCTGAAGATCAGCAGGAGAAGACTCTTTAAAGTAGAGACACTTCATACTGATATACACCTGAACATCAGCAGGAGAGGACTCTTTAAAGTAGAGACACTACATACTGATATACACCTGAAGATCAGCAGGAGAGGACTCTTTAAAGTAGAGACACTACATACTGATATACACCTGAACATCAGCAGGAGAGGACTCTTTAAAGTAGAGACACTACATACTGATATACACCTGAACATCAGCAGGAGAGGACTCTTTAAAGTAGAGACACTACACACTGATAAACACCTGAACATCAGCAGGAGAGGACTCTTTAAAGTAGAGACACTACATACGGATATACACCTGAACATCAGCAGGAGAGGACTCTTTAAAGTAGAGACACTGGGTTCATCATTTAAACCTGGCCCTGCCAACTTTCAGGAGACAGAAGATTTTACAGCAGGTGTTTTGAAATCTGTTACCTGTCAGGTACATGTTGAGGATGTTTGAAATAAAGCAGACAGCGGGTGGAGTTTAACTTTCAGACGACAAAAGCTGTGAGTCTCAGAGGGATCAGCTTTGTTTAGTCAAATATCAGATTACTGTTTATGAAAGACAGAAACCAGCTGGGACTGATCTTCGTCATTAACATTTAAACTTTTTACAACTTGTTTGTAGTCAACTATTTAATATTTTATAAAGTAAGTTGGCAGGAGAAACACGGAGCTTCTGCCAGAAAACATTTTCTTAAACGACGTTCAGATGGAAAGTGTGTGGGTGTTTGTGTGTGTGTGTGTGTGTGTGTGTGAGTGTGTTGGTGTGTGTGTTTCCTCTTTACTCTCTAATAGGATCAGTTTGGCCTTTTTCACTCTTCCTACCCCAAGTATTAAAACATTTGTAGTGACCGCAGAATCCAATACACACACACACACACACACACACACACACACACACACACACACACACACTCACACACACAAACTGACACGGACACACTGGAAGGTTTCCCAGTGTGTGTGTGTGTGTGTGTGTGTGTGTGTGTGTGTGTGTGTGTGTGTGTGTGTGTGCGAGCTGGGGTAAACGGGAGCTTTTGTTACCGTGGGAACAGACGCTTGACGGACAGGGTACTCGACCGTTGTCTTGGTAACATGAGATTGTTAACTTTGTCAGCCAATCAGCTTCCTCCCTGGGGTTTTGGGGGGGGTTGACCCAGAACTTCACTACACCCCTCATTATCTTTCTATTCCTGCATGAACTGAAACACACAGGTCCCAGGTTTGATTCCCTCTACAGAAACGTACTCCTTCCTGTTCACTTAATGTAGGACAGCTGGGAGATAAAACGCTTAATCAGTCAAGTTTAAGAAAGTTTAGAAGACTTTTTAGGAAGTTAAAAGTGTCAGAAAGTCCAATTTTCACTGAGAACCAGAGTCCGATTGTAGTTTGAGGTCTGGATGTAATAGATCCCTGAAAACAAGAGGTGTCGGGGTCAAAATGCCAACAAGAACCAGACAAGTCCAAGAAAAGTCCAATGTCCCGCAAAAACCAAACACGTCAGAATTGAATAGTCCCCTGAGAACGAGACGATGTCCAGGTCAAATTGCCAACAATAATAATACAAGTCCAAAGCAAAAAGCTCTACGATAACCAGACAAGTCCAAAGAAAAACTACCAGGAAAGACAAACTCTGGCCAAAAGCCAACAAGAATCAGGAGTCAGAGTCCAAAGACAAAAAACAAGTCTGGATTACATAGTCCCCTGAGAATGAGACTGAAGCCAAAGTCCCGCGAAATACAAAACAAGTCGGAACTAATTAGTCGCCTGAGAGCGAGACATGTCTGGGTCAAATTGACAACAATAATAATACAAGTCCAGGGCAAAGGGCCTGCTAGAACAAGACAGACATTAAAAAGTCCTACGAGAACCAGACAAGTCCAAAGGAAAACTACCAGGAAACAAGACAAACTCTGGTCAAGAGGCCAACAAGAATCAGACAAGTCAGAGTCCAAAGACCCGTGAAAAACAAAACAAGTCAAGATTGAATAGTCCCCTGAGAAAGAGACATGTCTGGGTCAACAGGAACCGGACAGGTCTACGAGAGGATGTGACATGTGGCACATTGAAAAAGCCCGCAAAAAGAGACAGGTCCGAGTCAAAACATCTACGAGAACCAGACAAGTCTGAAGCCAAAGTCCGGCGAATTACAAAACAAGTCTGGATATATTAGTCCCATGAGAGCGAGACATGTCTGGGTCAAGTTGCCAACAATAATAATACAAGTCCAGAGCAAAAGGCCTGCGAGAAAAATACAAGTCCAAAGAAAGACTACAACGAAACAAGACAAATCCAAGAGGCCAACAAGAATCAGACAAGTCAGAGTCCCGTGAAAAACAAAACAAGTCAAGATTGAATAGTCCCCTGAGAAAGAGACATGTCTGGGTCAACTTGCCAACAATAACCAGACTGAGGAAAAGTCAAATGAGAACAAGTCCAAACTTAAAAGATCCACAAAAAGTGATACGTCTGAGTCAAAAGTCCTCCAAGAACGGGAAGCAGACGACTCATTTGTTGGACAGGGACACTATATGAGTCAAATCAAAACTATTAAAGTGTGTGATGGATTTTCTGTTATTGCAGTGAGACACAGGATCCTGACGCCTCCTGCCCTGTCTCCACCCGTCTGGGAGGTGCAGGTGAGCGGAGTCAGGTGGCAGCTTGTGAATGAGAGGGTTTGTGGAAAAAGACTTGAGCCACGTCTGACACAAAGAGGGCATTTAGAGAGCGAGGGGCCACATCTGGAGAAATACCAACCAATTACCCACAACACCTTATCCTCCCATCGTGTGTGTGTGTGTGTGTGTGTGTGTGTGTGTGTCAGGTTTCAGTGTGTCAGGCTGCACTTAAACTCTGTTATTGTGTTTATTTAAGCTGCTTTTTTGCTCTGAAACGTTTATTTCTTCATGTTTTCTGACCCAATTTCACTACTTTGTTGAATTTCGAGACCTTATTTATTAAAAGATATTATAACCGGGCCGTAAAACTAACCTACTCATATATATTATAATATATTATATATAATGTCATGTATATAGAGTTTAATATTGAGTAGAAGTTGGAGAGTTTATGGAGACGTTGAGCAAATCAAATAGAAATAAAGTCTTGCAGAGTCTCTGCTACGAGCTCCATAAAAAGAGATAATGCAGCACACACACACACACAGACACACAAACACAGACCCACACACACACACACACACACACACACACACACACACTCAGTTCAATAGGACCCTCACATACCAGCTCTCAGACACACTTCTCAGGCTCCATCAGCAGCTGCCGGCTGACATCATGTGATAATAATAAGTGTTAATCACTGAGGGGGAGGAAGTGGGGAGGAAGGTCCTCCCTCGGTAATTGCATCAAGGAAGGAAAGATGGAGGGAAGTTGTAAAGGAGATAATGGCAGGGAACATAGAGAGAAAGAGATCTGATGCAAGAGTTTTGATGCGTTTCCACCACATACTAAACTCAGTCTGCCATTCAAATATTAACTTTGCTGAATCCCTTCAATGGTAACAAAACAGAAAATCGGCTTCACTTCTCCTATAGAGAGCATCTCATCACTCCCTGTCCCCTGGTCTGGAGGTCAATGGTTTTCTGAATGTGTTTTTGATTGTTATCCTGAAATCAGGTCTGTGGTTATTACAAGCTGAAGAGATTTGAATTCTACGACATATAATACTTCAGTAAATACCCCACTGATGGATTTAAAAACAGCGGCTGCAAACAAGTGTCAAAATGAGACGACTAAACGTCACCACGCCCAACATTAGCCTCCTTTAGCTTAGCGGTGGTGACGTGAAGTCATGTGACCGTGCTGTAGTTCCTTTATAGCCCAACATTAGCCGCCTTTAGCTTAGCGGTGGTGACGTGAAGTCATGTGACCGTGCTGTAGTTCCTTTATAGCCCAACATTAGCCTCCTTTAGCTTAGCGGTGGTGACGTGAAGTCATGTGACCGTGCTGTAGTTCCTTTAAAGCCCAACATTAGCCACCTTTAGCTTAGTGGTGGTGACGTGAAGTCATGTGACCGTGCTGTAGTTCCTTTATAGCCCAACATTAGCCTCCTTTAGCTTAGCGGAGGTGATGTGAAGTCATGTGACCGTGCTGTAGTTCCTTTATAGCCTAACATTAGCCTCCTTTAGCTTAGCGGTGGTGACGTGAAGTCAGGGGCGGACTGGCCATCTGTAGAATCTGGAGAATCACAGAACGGCCCGTCGTCAAGGGCCGTTGACGACCTGCACCGCCCTTAATTTTGTATGTATTTAAACGGCATCATTGAAGTAGCGCTGACAGGCGACAGAGGTCCACCGTTTCCCCGCAGCGAGGCTCCCCCCCGTTGACAGTTCACTAGCATCCCCCCCCCCAGTATTTTGAACTATTTACGTGGGCTGGGCTGGGTGAGATTCCAGGGCTGATTTTTAGTCCCAGGCCGCCCCTGCGTGAAGTCATGTGACCGTGCTGTAGTTCCTTTATAGCCCAACATTAGCCTCCTTTAGCTTAGCGGTGGTGACGTGAAGTCATGTGACCGTGCTGTAGTTCCTTTATAGCCTAACCTAACGTTAGCATTTTACAGAAATCATAAAGTGGTGTTAATATGTGGAGATTATCCTGCTGAACTAAACATGTAAGTATCATAAACGTTTGTGTTTGATTCAGAGATTATTTTCGGCAGTAATCCAATGGAGGAAGTCTAACATCTCTGCACCCCTCTCTTTTGTTCTGGACATTTCTCAGAGCTCTTTTTAGAGAGGATATTTACACATTTAGTTCAGCAGGATAATCTCTACATATTAACACCACTTTAAGCTATAAACACTAGGCCTGTTCAGCATGTGTCCTTACAGCTCTCAGTGTGTGTGTGTGTGTGTGTGTGTGTGTGTGTGTAGGTGTGTGTGTGTGTGTGTGAGAGTGAGGGGGCACTGTGTTTGTGCCAGATATATCAGGAGGACAACATGTGACCCAGTGCCTTCAGCAGCATGTGACTGTGTGTGTGTGTGTGTGTGTTTTTATGTTTTTGACGTGACCTTCGACCTCTTGCTCTGCTGCTTTTTTGAGAACATTCCCTTTTTGTTCTTTTGCCAGGAGCTCAAGTCACTAAAGACTAAATCAAAAGAAGGTAATTTATCTGGTAAAAATGTGCTGTAAATGTGTTTTCTTCGTCTTGCTGTAAGTGCAGTACTTGCATTTATTTACAAAACATTTCTATAGGTTTTATATCGTGGAGTAGAAGTACAAAGTGGCATAAAATGTAAGGAAATGTCTGTATTTGATCATCAAAAACTGAATGTGACTCGGACCGTCGTTTTTGATCAGAAATGCAGGAAGGGGTTACTTTGGGTCCTGTCATCAATAATAAACCTGTTAAATCAAGATACACAGTATTTAGATATCATTATAAATAAACCTATTTATTCCTCATTTGAATGCCGCAGCTGCTACACCGTTAGCACAACCCTGATCAACATGCATTAAAGAAACTGCTGTTTGCTTGTCATCTTGCAGACTGACCAGATAAAACATGAATTCAGATTCTCTAATAATCAACATCATAATGGAGTTGTTTCTGAACCATTTGGATGAGTTTATTTCATTTAAATCACAGAAATGTTTTATTTAATGCTGGAGAAAAGCATGATTTTTACATTCAATTTGTATGTCTGCTGTCTAACAAATGTCTTTAATTTGAGAGAAATGTTTCCTCACGACAATAAACAAGATCTATTAGTTTAATCAACAGAGAGGAAATCAATCTGGAAATATCTCTAAACACAGATGAGAAGAACATTTGATTTGAATCATGAAAAAGAGGAAACAATATGAGAGGAGGCTGAATCAGATCAGCTTCCTCGCACACAGCGCACCATCTGTCCAGCACAGTGTGTGTGTGTGTGTGTGTGTGAGAGGATCACTTTCATTACATTAGTTGTCTAAATCTCTCTGAATTTCAGGTATCTGTGCTCCCTCTCAGGCGACCATCTGCCACCACAGTGTGTGACTTAGAGTGTGTGTGTGTGTGTGTGTGTGTGTGTGTGTGTGTGTGTGTGTGTGTGTGCAGGATCCAGATGATGTTGTTGGATGTTTTAATGGAGATTATTAATCATCAGCTGCAGAGAAACATGGAAATGTTTTTCATTTGTTAAGTTATGCAGGCGTCAGATTTGAATGCCAACACTGAATGCAGACCAGAATATTCTTCTTTAAAAGCCGCTATTTATCGGTTCTGTGCATTACAAATAATGTAAAGGATCATATTAGAGCGATTAGTTGATTGCTAAGTGCTTTTTTTGTGCAGAAACGTCTGAAAATGCTGCTTTTCAGCCTCTCGAATCTGGAGATTTGCTGCTTTTCTCTTCTTGTATCTCATTAAAGTGAATATCTTTGGACATGTAATGACATGTCATTGAAATCTAAGTAACTGAGACAGACATTTGAATTATAATCAACATGATCTGCTGCTTTCTGATTTATAGCTGCTCATTTCCTGTTGCAGATCTTTGTAATATAAAATACTCTTCACTCCTTGGTTTTATAATTATAACATGTGTACATACTTTGATATGACATCATGGAAAACTGTCTAACAAGGGGAAGATGTTGCTGATGATAATAACTGATGAAGCTACACACACACACACACACACACACACACACACAAACACGCACACACAGCTTGCTTAACGTATTACAGTGTCAGCAAACTGCCTCAGACCAAACACTCATCAGCACTGTGCGTGTGTGTGCGTGTGTGCGTGTGTGTGTGTGTGTGTGAGTTCATGGTTACACGTCACTTTCACGCTTCTCATTTTGTGTTGGCTCATGATAAACCTTTTAATATCATCATCATTACGAGCCGCTGTTCATCGTGTTATGAAACGTTTAGCAGCTCCAGCCTGACCTGATTGTCTAAGTTTAATGATAAAGTCGAATAAAACCTAAAATAATTGCTGTATTTGTAAAACATTGAGAGTTAATTGACATTTAAAGTGTTTCCATAAATCATGCTCCTGGTAAATTAACACATCAGGTTTCTGAGTTAAAATAAATTAAATAAAGGTGTTTTTTTTAATCCACTCGCTCACATGAAGTTAATATTTGTTTGTTTTCTCAGCAGCAGGAAACAGACTTCAGATGATTCTGCAACCCGACCTCCAACAGCTCTCATTAAATATTAATCACCTTTACAACGTCTTCAGGAAACACATGCACACACACACTCAGAGACACAAGACTGTGTGTGTGTGTGTGTGTGCATGTGTGTATGTGTGTGTGTTTGTGTATGTGTGTGTGTGTGTGTCCACATCATGATCTCATTGCTTTAAAGTGACTATTATCTGGGTGTTTCTCTATTTAACTGAATATAATGTCCCATAACTAATGATGTTGCACCATAAAACATTAGACTTTATTGAGACAGCACTTAGTGTATCTAACAGATCATTAAAATATAAAGGGTTCATCCTCCGGGGGAAAATATCATTTATGTTACAGAGAGATTACTTCCTGGCAGATACACTCAATTATTATTCAATTAGATTCAAGTTGTTAGTTAAGGAGAAATATCTTAAAGGTTTACAACAAAATAAATTAGATATTGAAGTTTTAAAAGAAAGATCTAAAACATTTTCTTAGTTAGCAAAGAAATTGGTTATCTCTGAGATTACATTTACATTCATAAAAAAACAATTTAGCTATTCTCTGACATTCATTTTGTGAATTATCAAGAACAAATCTCAACATTTAAAGGTCCTTACACACCAAGCCGATTTTCGGCGTCGATAGATGTCTGGCCGTCGATGAGCGTCGTGTCGCCCTACTCAGATTGGTGTGTCCCGACCCGTCGTGTGTTTTCGGCCGTGCCGACACCTTCCGCCGCCGATTCGACATGTTGAATCGGGAGGCTGTCGGCCAAATAAATCACTCTGATTGGCTGTTCAGCTAGCGAATCAGTGCATGAGAAGCGAAGCGGAAGTGAGGGACCCAAACAAACTATTAAGAAGGCAAATCTGAGATTTCATTTAACTCCAGCTCTCGACACAGGTTCGGGAAAGCCCCATGAGCTTCTCGCTGTAGAGGGGAAATGGAACGCACACGCTATTTGTTGTTTGTTTATATCACGCAGTCTGTTCTTCTTCTCTCGGTTATCACGCAGTCTGTCTTCCGGTTGTTGCCTCTTTTGAATGACAGATACACACTACCGCCGCCTGCTGGTAAGGAGAGTTATTGCCACTCACGCATGCGCAGTTCGTACGTGCAACTTGGCCGTCGGCTGAAGTCTTTGCGGTGTGTTCCAGTGCGACACATGGCCAAGACGCAGGAGACGTGAGGCGACGTGAGGCGACGTGAGGAGACGTGAGGCGACGTGAGGCGACGTGAGGCGACGTGAGGCGACGTGAGGAGACGTGAGGCGACGTGAGGCGACGTGAGGAGACGTGAGGAGACGTGAGGCGACGTGAGGCGACGTGAGGCGACGTGAGGCGACGTGAGGAGACGTGAGGAGACGTGAGGCGACGTGAGGCGACGTGAGGCGACGTGAGGAGACGTGAGGCGACGTGAGGCGACGTGAGGAGACGTGAGGCGACGTTCCGTCGGGACGTGTTCTTTGGTGTTCTTTGGTGTCGGTTTGGTGTGTAAGGACCTTAAGACGAAGAAACCTCGGATTTTGTCTAAAGTTAAAGTGGTACATGTATGAAAAGTAATTCAAAAGTTTACGTTTAACATTATAACGACATACATTTATAAAAATGAATCTCAGATTTTGTGTGGAATAACTGATATTAAAGTTGTAAATAAATAAGAACTATCAAAAATATGTACCGTTGAATCCCTTAGATCTATTAACAATTAAAAACTATAAATTCACAACAAAAACCTTGACATTTTCAGGAATGAATGTGTGTGTGTGTGACTGTGTGTGTGTGTGACTGTGTGTGTGTGTGTGTGACTGTGTGTGTGTGTGTGTGTGACTGTGTGTGTGTGTGTGTGACTGTGTGTGTGTGTGACTGTGTGTGTGTGTGTGTGTGTGTGACTGTGTGTGTGTGACTGTGTGTGTGTGTGTGTGTGTGTGTGTGTGTGTGTGACTGTGTGTGTGTGTGTGTGTGACTGTGTGTGTGTGTGTGACTGTGTGTGTGTGTGACTGTGTGTGTGTGTGTGTGTGTGACTGTGTGTGTGTGACTGTGTGTGTGTGTGTGTGTGTGTGTGTGTGTGTGACTGTGTGTGTGTGTGTGTGTGACTGTGTGTGTGTGTGTGACTGTGTGGTGTGTGTGTGTGTGACTGTGTGTGTGTGTGACTGTGTGTGTGTGTGTGTGTGTGTGTGACTGTGTGTGTGTGTGACTGTGTGTGTGTGTGTGTGTGTGTGTGTGACTGTGTGTGTGTGTGTGTGTGACTGTGTGTGTGTGTGTGTGTGTGTGTGTGTGTGTTGTGACTGTGTGTGTATGTGTTTCTCCTTCAGGTTTTAACATCATTTCCTAGCTAAATTACCTGTTTTCTGTTTATCACAGATGTCAGATTTTTACCATATTGTTCAGCCCTTAATAAGCAGGGATGTCGTGTTTATTTAAATGTGAAAGTGCGTTAAAAATATTTTGTCACAATAAATGTCTTTGCATCAAAACTTTTCTTTTTACTTTTTAGTTTCTTAAAGCTAAAGTTACAGGTTTAACTGGGTTTTTGCACCCTGACAAACGTCCTCAAGAATACAAATATACAATTAATGCCAGGTATACAAATAAATAAAGATAGCATGACTAAAAAAGTTTGTGAAAGAAAAAGAAAAAGGCCATCTAATGTCATCAATGTAATATTTAAGTTTTTGGCTGCCGTTACTGAACACCATTTCCCATAAGCCCACAGGCCGTTGTAACATATTAATAATACACTTTTGAAAAGCAACACAAATCCTTCATTCAAACATCTGATCTGAAAGTCAAATGAGGGAACTCCCCGCCAGACAGCAGGAGGAAGTTTGGAGGTTAATGAAAAGTAGAAAACACCTTCATGTGATTAATGATTAAACAGCAGGCGAGACTTTCCACTGCTGCTCCTTCAACAATAAAAGTAGTTCCTTATATCCAGCACCTATAGAGGAGTCTGAAAGCGAGTTTCCATGGAGACAACGACGGCTCCACTTCCATTAAAGGTGTGAAACAAACACACACACACACACACACACACACACACACACCACACACACACACACACACACACACACACACAGTATGTTTACCTCCTCAGAGTTTGAGGATGTGAATGTGAATCAACATGTGGCCTTCAACACATTTTATTAATTTGTGTTAAAGGTTTTTTGTTCTATACATTTTTCTTTTTCTAAAAATCCTGACTCGGTTACTGAAGATAATCCTCATTCTCCATCTGACCCCAAACAAACATGTCTTTGTTGAAGCCTTGTGTCAGCGCCTCGGGTGTCGGCACGGCCGAAAAGACACGACGGTGCGGGACACACCAATCTGAGTAGGGCGACACGACGCTCATCGACGGCCCGACATCTATCGACGCCGAAAATCGGCTCGGTGTGTAAGGACCTTAAGAACAAACAGCTAACAACTAGCCTCTAACAGTTAGCAACTAGCAGCTAACAATTAAACGCTAACATATATTTGTACATTTATATTGTAACTTGTAATGTTTCTGTTTTTGTTACTACATTTATTTTCTGCATTTGAACATCTTGTTTTTGTATGGATATTCCTTAATGTGCACTATCCCTCTCAAATACATGAACATGAATGAGCTAACGGCCAACAGCTAGCATCGTTGAACAACTGGATTTATGGTTTCACAACAGATATTACATTTTACAAGACGACTTTGAAAACATCATTATTTTGTATCTTCTACGCTAACAGCTAACAGCTATTGTTGCCCAGCTAACTAGTATTTATTCAAGTTTTTCACCCAAAGATATGTTGTACGAGACTACGTTAAACACATGATGGTAACTCTATAATTTACCTTTACCTTGAACAAAGCCTGAACGCATGTTTTGTCTTTTATCCGATTTCCTTTTTCTTCAGTCTTATTAACAATTATTTTATTCTATATATTCATGGCCTCACGTTTTACAGCAGGCTGAGCAAAGCTGACAGCTGAGGGAATTAAAGTCTGAAATACGCACACACACACACACACACACACACACACACACACACACACACACACACACACACAACTCGGCTACAGTCATTACCAGTGTGACTGACACCTCAAACAGAAGCTTCTGCAACGATCACACAGTTAATCTGGAGCTCACATTACACACACACACACACACACACACACACACACACACACACACACACACACACACACACACACACACACACACACACACACACACACACACACACACACACACACACACACACACACACACACACACACACACACACACACTCAGTTTCCCTTGTATTGACCAAACTGTCAAAGATCCTCTCACGTTTCCAGAGGAGAGACTGAAGGGAAAAGGAAGGAGAGAGTAGCGAAAGGAGGAAGAATAATTTGAAGAGGAGATGAGGAAAATTGAGGATGTACTGAAGGATGAAGGAGTTCAAGTGGAAGGAGCTCCCCACTGATATCAGGACAGCGGAGAGTCTATGTATATCTTCCATCAGAAACTGAAGACCCCCCTGTTTCGCTTCTACCTTGCCCATTAGGCTCATTGAACATTGCATTACATTAATGCACATCATGTGAACAACATCTTGTTCTTTTTTGTCTTTTTTAATACTCTGAGCCATGTTCATGCTCAACTCTCTGGCTGTTTTTTGCACATTTTTGTCTGCACAGCAGCCCTCCACTTTAAAATATAACTGTAGTTTGCCATATATACTCATTGCTAATGTTAACAGCTAGCAGCTAAAGTGTACAGCTTACAGTCAGAAGCTAATGTTAACAGCTAGCAGCTAATGTTAACAGTCAGAAGCTAATGTTAACAGCTAGCAGCTAATGTTAACAGCTAGCATCTAATGTTAACAGTCAGAAGCTAATGTTAACAGCTAGCATCTAATGTTAACAGTTAGCAGCTAATGTTAACAGTCAGAAGCTAATGTTAACAGCTAGCAGCTAATGTTAACAGCTAGCATCTAATGTTAACAGTCAGAAGCTAATGTTAACAGCTAGCAGCTAATGTTAACAGTTAGCAGCTAATGTTAACAGCAGCTAATGTTAACAGCTAGCAGCTAATGTTAACAGTTAGAAGTTAAAGTTTACAGCAAACAGTCAGAAGCTAATGTTAACAGCTAGCAGCTAATGTTAACAGTCAGAAGCTAATGTTAACAGCTAGCAGCTAATGTTAACAGTTAGCAGCTAATGTTAACAGCTAGCAGCTAATGTTAACAGCTAGCAGCTAATGTTAACAGTCAGAAGCTAATGTTAACAGTCAGAAGCTAATGTTAACAGCTAGCAGCTAATGTTAACAGTTAGCAGCTAATGTTAACAGCTAGCAGCTAATGTTAACAGCTAGCAGCTAATGTTAACAGCTAGCAGCTAATGTTAACAGTCAGAAGCTAATGTTAACAGTCAGAAGTTAATGTTAACAGCTAGCAGCTAATGTTAACAGTTAGCAGCTAACGCAGCGTCCACACGTACGCGGTGAAAAAATCTTGGCGGTGGACGTGTCTGAAGCTTGGGGATTTTTTGCGACTAACAACCAATCACATGAATCTCCCGCCCCCGACATACAAAGCAAAAAACTGTTTATATATATAATATACTGTCTATGCTTGCTAGCAATGTTAAAACGAAGTAAACTGGATATAAAATCCCCAAACAGGCGAAAACCTACCAGTTTCACCCACTGTCTCTGCCACCTCCCTCCATGCCTGGTTCCTCCGGTATGTATCCCGGTAGGTAAATAGGGACTGGTCATAAAGAACCGGGTGATTTGCTACCGCAATAACTAATTTCTCCTCCATTTTGTTAGGAATATAGAAATGAACTGCGGTATGTCACTCCCAGCTTACACGCGGTTTGATTGGCTAACGCTTGTACTGTCAGATTTGCATAAACGGGATTTGATTGGCTGACGCTTCCACCTCAAAGATTTCCAGGCGTTCCGGGCGTCAAAAGTTGAACAATGTTCAACTTTTGAATCCTGGAACGCCTGTAAATCGCCGCTCTGCTTCCCACAATGCAGTTCGGGAAAAGTGAGGCGAAGTGACGTCACCCCATTCAAAGTGAATGGGCAGAAGCGTTGGAAGATTTTTTCACCGCGTACGTGTGGACGGGGCGTAACAGATTAGGTTAACGGCTAGCAGGTAAAACCAAGTGGCATAAAGCTCTCCTTAGCTAGCCCTCTGGCAGATTTTCAACACAGATTTGTTGTTAAAAAGGCTACGTTACTAGAAAAATATGGTGTCTCTTCTAAAGGCGTCAATTGTGAGTTTACTCCATCCCAACAAGGTAATACTGTTCACTACGGTAACTTTGATACTGCAGAATAAACAAGTATGTCACATTTTAGCATCATCTATGGGATCTTGTGACATCCTTCAATGTGTCAGTATGGGTGTATAATTGTGTATTATTGTTTTTATAAATGTGTGTACTGGGCTACAACGAAGGTAAGGGGAGAGCACTGAAGGCAGAGATCAATACTCTCCCTTCTTCTTCGTTGGTTTCCTGACCAATAATGATCCAATTATATTACTACAGTCAGTCGTGCATTACACAGCAGTAATGGTATTTTACTCCTGCACTTAAATGCGGTTTTCAGCCTCCTAAATATGGATATTTGGTGCTTTTCTCTCTTTTAGATCACATCAAAGTGAATATCTTTGAGAAAAAACAAGACATTTAAAGTCATCACTTTGGACTGGAGAGATTGGGATGTACATTTTTCACTTTTTCATGACATTATATTTACTAAACTATGAATAAAGAAAATATTCCACCAGGAATTGCGCTGCTGTTGGTTTTTTTTCGCCTTTGTTTATTTACATTTAGTCAAATAATGACCTTGAAAGTATGCTGACCTATATAAGCAGTTCCTGTTGCTGTGTATATTTACATGTACAGGCAAATATCTCACACACACACACACACACACACACACACACACACACACACACCACACTTTAAAGGGCCCATGTCATGGCCATTTCCACTGATCATAATTCCATTGTTGAGGTATACTAAAATAGATTTATACTGTGCATTGTTCCAAACTCACATTGGTTTCTCATACAGCATCTCTGTAAAGTATGTGTATTCAGCAGTATTCACTCTCTCCACTAAACGGCTCGTTGCAGCTCTTGCCCCCCCCTCCCTGTGAGCAGTGTGCTCTGATTGGTCGGGACGTTGTGAATCGCGCTGAGCTCCGTGGAGGTGTGGTTTCCTTGTTTAGCGATACACAGCCAAACACAGCCAAACTCATCCTGAGCACACACAAACTCACAGCCGAAGTAAAGACAATAAGTGTGGCTTGATATTGAGTCAGAAAAAGGTTGATAAACGCTGTGAGAATGGGTCTGCAGAGAGAATTTCAGAGAGATCCCAACTGTCTGTTATCAGCCTGCAGCCAGGGAGGAGAAATCAGCAGAGCTGCCTGCACTGAGTGTGTGTGTGAGGAAGTCCGTGGATTGGTCAATTTGGACCAATCAGCGGGGGCTTAATGTAACGGCTCCGCGGACGTAACGTAACGGCTCCACGGATTTGGTCCATTTGGTTCCGGGTACGAGCTGACGTCAGCTCGTAACCGGAACCAAACGGACCAATCCGTGGAGCAAAGAAAGAAACTGAGAAATCTCCAACGAGGCGTTTTGGGGAGGAATTTTCTATGTTAGAGTTTTACTCGCTACAGGGTGTACTTTGAGGGTTTGTGACTCTGCAGACCGTTCACATGCATAAAAACCTACATAACACACAAGGTGACGGGGAATAACCAGAAAAGCATGACATGGGCCCTTTAACACTTTGAAAGAGTAACTGTGCAACAGAATCAAAGCCCAGTGTGCGAAAAAGCACACGTCCCACCGTCCGGGACGTGCTATTTACAATATCGGACAAGTAGATCTTTCAATTGACTTGTCCGGCGGACAAGTGACGTTTTTCTTCCTCATTTATTGACAAATTATTGATAAATTCAGTTTACAAAAGGCAGAACTCATTCGCAAATTGTACGTGTCCGCCATTGTTCGTTTAGAAATGTTAGTTTCGGTTCTGCTTGTCGATTCCTAAGGAAATGCATCTCTCCGCTTTCTGTACAGTTAGACGGGGGCGGGGCGGGGCGGGGCGGGGCGGGACGTGTAGCACAGTGGCAGGGTTGGGAAGCAAAACTCGGTTCCGAGTAGGAACAAATAACAATTGTCCGGTCCCGGGGATTAATAAGAGTTGTGAGGACAGGGGGCGGAGGACAGGGGGCGGAGGACAAGCCCCGCGGA
Organism: Dissostichus eleginoides; assembly: GCA_031216635.1. NCBI lineage: Eukaryota > Metazoa > Chordata > Actinopteri > Perciformes > Nototheniidae > Dissostichus > Dissostichus eleginoides. Next base: position 2,138,536 of record CM062271.1, on the reverse strand, counting down.
CCGCAGCTCTCTCTCTCCATGCTCCGTATCAGCTGATCGCTGCATGGTGAAGCTTTGCGTCTCTCTCTCTCTCTCTTTCTACACACAGCGGATCCGCTGCCCGTTTAACAGCCTCATCTTTGTCAACCTTTCTTATGTTCTTTCTCTAACACGTAATGAAGGTTATTGAGCGTTTTAGCTCCTATGTTGTTAATATTGACCACCATTTCCTTTATGAAGTAAAGCAGCCTCCCTGTCTGTGTCCTCGCGCTGTCCTCACATCCCCGGACCCCCAGACTCGGAGGAGCACAGGGATGTCAGTATTGTTTATGAAGCAGGGTATAGAAAGTACATTATTGAAATGAAAATACTATTTATTTACTTTTCCAAACAGTGAGCAGCTGGGCAGCTGCAGCATGTGTGTTGCAGGACATGTGTAAGCGTGCAAGCGTCTTTGAGTTGTAGAAAAGCGCTAGGCCTATAGGCTATAAATATAATGTATTATTATTATTATTAGGCCTATCTGTTGGACATGTGTGGTTGGACTCTGTCTCACAGGCAGGTCTCAGTGTAACATCAGAGGAGACTTCTCAAACTGCTCCACTTAGAACCAACCAAACAATGCAGAGATTATTTTTATATAATTTCATTCAATAACCGTAATAAATTAAACAGTATGAAGTGATTTGTAAATAGGAATACAGATTTACAGTTTAGTTCCCAGTTTGTCATTATTTTTACCCTCTCAAAGAAACGGAATCGAGAACCGAAAATAACCGGAATCGAAAAGCAGAACCGGAATCGTTGAATCCAAACGTACCCAACCCTATGTGTGATGCAGTAAAATCTTACCGCTCACATACGTTAGCGGTGTCGTAAAAACCGTGGGAAAATGTAAAATACGATGGCGAAGAAGAAGATTCCAGTGGCCCCAATTTTTGTCCATTCTGGACAAGTGAAAAATGTATTCGGACAAGTAAATTGCCAAACACACTTGTCCATGACAAGTACTCTCTAAAAACTTTTTCTCACACTAAGCGCCGCAGAGGGAAGTGGAACCAAGGTTATGACAGTTAAACAATGCAAAGGAGGATGGATGTGTGTGTGTGTGTGTGTGTGTGTGTGTGTGTGTGTGTGTGTGTGTGTGTGTGTGACAGCAGGACAAGGCCGAGCATGTTCACTTGCAGCTGAAAGAGTCTGATGTGTCATCCAATCACAATGAACCATCTGCATGTAGCAAAATATGTCTGTCTGTGTGTGTGTGTGTGTGTGTGTGTGTGTGTGTGTGTGTGTGTGTGTGTCCACTGTACAGAGGAAGCTCTGGTGACGATATGGGAAAAGGAAGTCCTACATTTACAAACTAATAAGAGCTGTACCAAAAGTATTTTTTTACCTTCAAAGCAAAGTCCCCAAAAACTACAAAATGTGAAAATGTTGTAGTTTTTGAAAATGTTTGAAACAATTTTGACATATTAGTGTTTTGTTTTTTTCGACAATGTCCAACATTTCTCAAACAGTCACAAAATGCAAATGTTAAATATTTGCACAAAAAGCTTCTCAGCCAAACAGAGCGCTCGGATTTAACCAGTTAATGACTTCAGACCTCTCCACTGTCAACATGACATCACTGCTGCAGTCTCAGAGGGGTGGATAAATCAAACACACCTTCTGTCTTCTGTCTGCAGCTTCACTCACTGGACTAATTTACCCTGAGTGCCACACACACACTCCCCCCCAACACACCACACACACACACACACACACACACACACACACACACTCTGGTTAACTGCCATCAAAGTGTGAATCAATCTCCGCTCAGCAGGAAAACACGCCTTCTTCCGGAAAGGATGGAGAGGTGTGTGTGTGTGTGTGTGTGTGTGTGTGTGTTGTGTGTGTGTGTCACCAGGAAGATAGATGAGTCAGAGCCATGTCTGATTCCTCTGAACTTTCGAAATGATCGGAAGGATTTGGCATCAAAACACGCAGAAAATATTCTGCTATCTCTCAAACAGAAAACATGAAATAAAATCCATATATTTATTTTTACAGAGGACTTCAAACTCTTAAAACCAATTACAGAAAGAGTTTTATTCAAACAATACATTTTTATGAAAATACCTTATATGAACAATTATTATCAGTTTATTTACATACTTTTAGAAATATGAACAGAACATAGAAAAAGTCAATAGAAAATAATGTGTGTACATTGTTTGTTTTAGCCTCTGTTGACCGTTGACATGCACTAAAACCTATAGCACACACTACAGCAGAGGGAGCCCCACAAAGAGAACGAGGATCTTCTGATAACCTCTAATGACCTCTTTAACGAGGATCTTCTAATAACCTCTAATGACCTCTTTAACGAGGATCTTCTAATAACCTCTAATGACCTCTTTAACGAGGATCTTCTGATAGGCCGCTCATAGAAAGTGAAAAGTTAGAGATGTTTATTTTTGAAGTAGTATCAAGTTCACGTTATTTAACTTTAAGTACGTGAAGCTGAGCTGGAGAAAACAGACAAGTCTGAACATGTGACACACACACACACGCACGCACACACACACACACACACACACACGCACACACACACGCTGACACACGCTGACACACGCTGACACACACACACACACAAACACACACACATATACACACACACACACACGCACACACGCACACACGCTGACACACGCTGACACACACACACACACAAACACACACGCACACACACGCACACACACACGCTGACACACGCTGACACACGCTGACACACACACACACACAAACACACACACATATACACACACACACACACGCACACACGCTGACAAACGCTGACACACGCTGACACACGCACACACACACGCACACACGCACACACGCACGCACACACACACACACACACACACACACACACACACACACACACACACACACACACACACACACACACAGAAAGTTATCTAAATAAAACAACAGTAAGATACAGTCACACACACACACACACACACACACACACACACAAACACACACACATATACACACACACACACACGCACACACACACACACACACACGCACACACACACACACACACACACACACACACACACACACACACACACACTCACACTCACACACACGCACACACACACACACACACACACACACGCACACACACACACACACACACACAGAAAGTCTAAATAAAACAACAGTAAGATAGAGTAACACACACACACACACACACACACACACACACACACACAGAAAGTCTAAATAAAACAACAGTAAGTTACAGTTGGAGATATTTGCAGTGGGTGAAGCTGCAGACAGAAGGTGCGTTTGATTTATTCATCCCAGGTCGGTAAAGGACCAAGACTTTTTAAAAACATGTTCACAAAATGTCAGACTTTCTTTATAGACACCTTTTTTCAATGTTGTCTTAAACTTTGACTTTTTTCTGAAATGTTTCCCTCTTGTTGTGGACATGCCATCCCAACGCCCTGAGCAATGGGAAGTCTATAAAGTCAAGATTTACTGAAAAACCATTCATGCTTCTTTCTTCCCAAATATTCTCCTTTATTCCAGATTCCCACAAAATGGGGATCGCAATCAATCACACTTTTTTCAAACATTTCTTTACAATTATTTCACACTTTTTTGAAACATGTTATCCCAACATTTCCATTTACTTCAGAGCGTTAAGTCGACATTTAAAATAATCGTCACTGAGTTTTCTTAAAGGTCCCATGGCATGGCCATTTCTACTATTCATAGTTCCATTGTTGAGGTCTACTAGAATAGATTTAAATTGTTCAATGTTCCAAAATCTCATTGGTTTCTCACACAGCATCTCTGTATAGCATGTGTATTCACTCTCTGTCCTAAACGGCTTGTTGGAGCTCCTGCCCCCCCCCTCCCTGTGAGCCCAGTGTGCTCTGATTCGTCGGGACGTTGCGAGGCTCGCTGCTGCGAGGAGCGGACAGGTTTCCAGGTCGGCGATACAGAGAGACACAGCGAAACTCATCCTGAGCACACACACACTCACAGCCGAAGTAAAAACAATACGTGTGGCTTGATATTGAGGAAGAGAAAGGTGTATAACGCTGTGAGAATGGGTCTGCAGAGAGCATTTCTCCACCATCCCAACTCGTCTATTACCAGCGTTCAGGGAGCTCTATGCAAGTCAATGGGGACTCCCTGTTAGTTAGCCAAGGGATCCTGGTGTGTGAGGAGCTCCGCTGATTGGTCCATTTGGGCCAATCCGGTCATTTGTTGTTGATTTGGGTGTTCACACGTCACAGAACCCAGGAAGCAAACAATGGAAAAAGAGAAATGTCCAACGAGGCGTTCTGGGGCAGCATAGACAGGTCTTCTCTGTGTTAGAGTTTTACTCCCTACAGGGTGCACTCTGAGGGTTTGTGACTCTGCAGACCGTTCACATGCAGAAGCTTCAGAACACAAGGGGACGGGTAATCACCGGAAAAGCATGACATGGGACCTTTAAGTCTTGTCTGAGAAAGAAGGAAGTGATGGAATAAAACAGGAAGTGATGGGTTGTGTTTGGTTTATTAAACACAGTCAGTCCAGTGGCGGTTTTTCTTGTTGTTATTATTTTAACGTCTTTTACGTACTGAAACACATTTTTAAAAAAACACAATATAGAACTACAAGTATGAATATTATAAGTAATAGAAAGCAGAAATCAGGCTTCATGAGTTTCAGGTGTTTTACAGAATACACGGAGTGGAGCGATCTTCTGATCTAAATCATAATATAATCTGCGGAGGATTATCAGAGGAAACACTTCCTGCATGAGATCAACTGAGTCCATGCAGCGGACAGATCTCACGTTACATAGTGATGTCACTATTTTCCAGAAGTAAACAAAGGAGTCAAAAGAAATACAGACAATGATTGCAGTAACTATCGTTTGCAGTGTTTCCATCGGCCGTCAAGAGAAGTTTGATTTGTTCAAATTCCAAAATGAGGATGGAAGCAGAAAGGATGATGAAATGTCTGTAAAGAATGTGGATGTCAGACATGTTGAAAAAGAACGGTTCAGTTTGAGCTCCCTGGAGTTCAGGATTAATATAGTTACGTTTTAACAGGAGTAAAGTTTGCATAGAGATTGTAGGATAAATGTTATCAATGACACACTGTGTTTAAAAACAAGCGCTCCCTTCAGAAAGCTGACCCTAACCCTAACCCTAACCCTGAGCCCCCAGATCTTTTGCATCTCTCAGCTGAACTTTTTTGCAAACCACAAAACATTTCCCCCTAAACACCACCCGTCTCATCGACTGGTGTCACGAACCAAGCCACCCCCCCCCCCCCCCCTTGTTCCTGAGGAGTTAGTCTCCACCCCACACACAGAGACTGAAGCTCCAGACAGCATCTGCTTCCCAACAGCTGCACAGCTCCCCTGCTGTGATGGATCACAAACCAAGCGCTCCTTCTTTCTTTCTTTTTTTGGCTTCGTGCAGCAGCAAGATAAATGTGCTCTTCATCCCCAACCCACTATCTCCACCTCAGGCGAGTAAGGAGTCCTAAATCAAGCGCTCCCATACACCTGCTCCTGAGTGTAAACACACACAACTTGTTTCAGCATAAACAGAAACACACAAAGGCCTCGCTGCCAGGACTGTAAATCAAGCGCCCCTCTCCTCCTGGTGCAGAATCCACCTGTGTGTTAAGCTCCACACAAAAATGTAAACGTTTCCTTTTATCTCTCAGAATCATAAATCAAGCGCTCCTCTCTGTAGCAGCTGAGGATGCTTTAACTCCACCCCTGCACAAAGAAGCTGCAACAACTAACTCCCCCTGTCTGCTTCCATCGATCACCACCAACCCCTCTCCTCTGGCATGTCATGCATCACAAACCAAGCGCTCCCTTTACCTCAGAGCTGTCACTCCTGACTTTCAAATTCAAAACTTTCTTCCACATCTTTTAATAAATCATGAGACAACAAACCTCCATCCAATCTACAAGACCGTTAGGCACTAAGGCTCCACAAAACAAGCGCTCCCTTAGTTGTGACCCTGCAATAATCAATCTGAGGTTAATGCAAAAAAAACCCCCCTCAACTTACACAATTGCTATCTCTTTCTCGTACAACTTGCATCACAAACCAAGCGCTCCCTTGATTACATCATGACCCAGAACACCTTCCTACAGAACAAGAAAATCCAGCTAACCCCACCTCTCTGCCCTTTCTCCATCTCTCCCATCACCTGGCATGTTAGACCAACCCAAAACAAGCGCTCCCTTGATTACAAGGAGCAAACAAACCCCTGCCGTCTTTCTCCTCTCAGCTGGTATCTAGTACAAAACAAGCGCTCCCCATCATGACCTGAAGAACTTCTCAGGCCTTCTTGTGTTTTTTATCCTGTACCTACAAAGTAAACAGACCCCTCCCCTGTTCTTCTCCATCCAGACACCATGCAGGCATGTGGTGCATCACAAACCAAGCGCTCCCTTGATTTCTGATCCTTGTCTTTTTTATGCAACTAAACCAAACCCTCTTTTCCTCCATCTCCCACCTCCAGCCTCTCCTCTTAGCTGTGAAGCATCACAAATCAAGCGCTCCCTTAATTAACTTCACCCTTCATGCATTTTCAGTTTTCTCTGCACTAAAAGTATCCAACCTCCTCAACCCCCCCCCCCCCCCCAACTGACATGTTATGCTTCACAAATCAAGCGCTCCCCAGGTTACCTCACAGCTGGAGATCCCTCTACTGCACAGAAACATTTATATGTTGAGATTAAACTGGAGGTGAAACTAAATCAAACTAACCCCTCCTCCCTTCTCTTTCCATCTAAGCCCTCTTCATTGAGCTGTGTGGCATCACAAATCAAGCGCTCCCTGCACTTCATCACTGATGGAGCTTCTCATGCACTTTGTAGTTCTTGTTTTAACTTTAAATCAAACCAACCCCTTCTCCTCTTAGCTTGCAGGTAATGCATCACAAATCAAGCGCTCCCTTTGTCATCTCACCGCTTGGTCTTCAACTGAAATGCACAGAATGTATTTCCATCCCATGAGAAACACTGAGTGGAGCTGCAACAAAATCAAACTAACCCCTCCGATGTTCTTCGCCATGTCCTGACCCTCTCCCCTTAGCTGTGGTGAGCCACAAATCAAGCGCTCCCTGCACTTCCTCACTGCTGGAGCTTCACATGCACTTTAGCATCTTGTGTTTTTACAGAAACACTTTGCATCAAACTAAATCACACCCACCCCTCTGTCTGGACCCCTTCTTTCAGCTTGTAGGTAATGCATCACAAATCAAGCGCTCCTTTGATTAACTGAATGCTGGAGCTTCACATGCACTTTGTGTTTTTCTCTGCACAAAATCAAGCTTCTCTTTCAGGTGCAGAGTAGCATTTATGTAGCTAAATGAAATCAAACTAACCCCTCCTCACACCTTCTCCAGCTAGGCCCCTTTCCTCTCAGCAGCATCACAAATCAAGCGCTCCTTTTACTACCTCACTGCTGGATCTCCCCTCTTCATGCACTGAAGTGTTTTCTCTGAAACAAAATCCTCCTCCATCACCTCCTTCCTTTAGACCAGGGGTGTCAAACTCAAATACACAGTGGGCCAAAATTGAAAAATAGGTACTAGTCGAGGGCCGGACTGGTTCAATGTTTATTGCAAAACGTATTGAAATGAACTTATTGCACATATTAAACCTGGAACTAACAAAGGCTTAAATTATTGCCTATAAAAACAACATTAAACATTAAATAATCAGTTGCATTCATTTCTTATGATTACATTTTTCCACAGGCCAACAACAGCTTCAAAAAAACTATTTCCCTCAAAGAAAAAACCAAACATGCCCTGTTGTCGTGAGAGAAAACGTGCAGAAGGAAACATCCATTGAGCTCAGTGTGCTGCTCTGTGATGCTAGTTCAAGCCAGATACTCATCTTGGGTGCAAGTTCATCAATGTTTGGGGTCAGGCTCTGAGCTGAGGAGACCCTCAGGATGGAGTGAAGGTGTGAGTGCAATATACCGGCGGGACAGATCTAATAGTAATTAGAAATTATCCTGCAGGCCGAAATTAAATCCACCAAGGGCCTGATTTGGCCCCCGGGCCTTGAGTTTGACACATGTGCTTTAGACCCTCTTCTCTTACAGCTGGCATGTGATGCACCACAAATCAAGCGCCCCTATCTCATATCCCCAGCAGCATCTTCAAAAAAAATCTAACCCCTCTTCTCTCTCCTCTCCTCTTATAGCTGGCATGGTGCATCACAAATCAAGCGCTCCTGTTCGTCACCTCTGGAGTTTGAGCTTCACACACACACTTGTACTTTATTGTGATTTCAGCAACATTTTAAATAAAACAAAATCAAACGAACCTCTTCTTTAACCAGGTATGTAATGCATCACAAATCAAGCGCACCTTTAATCACCTCCCTGCTGGAGCTCCACATGCATCTTGTGTTTTTCCCTCCAGGTGCACAGGAGCATTTGTGTAGCTGAAATGAAATCAAACTAACCCCTCCTCTCTTCTTCATCTCCTGGCCCTCTCCTCTTAGCTGTGATGCATCACAAATCAAGCGCTCCCTTCATCACCTCTGGAGTTTGAGCTTCACACACACACACACTGTATGGTTTTGTATTTTCAGCCACCAACCCTCTGTCTAAGACCCCTTCTTTTAGCTTGTAGGTAATGCATCACAAATCAAGCGCTCCTCCATGTAGACCCTTCCTCTCTGCTGGAGCTTCTCATGCATCTTGTGTGTTTTTATCTGCACAAAATCCTCCATCACCTCCTCCATGTAGAGACCCTCTCCCCTTATATATGGCATGTGATGCATCATAAATCAAGCGCTCCTATTCACCTCCACACATCCTGCAGCCTCACATTTTCTTAATGCAACATCCAGAGACACAAAGCGGGGACACACACACAGACACACACACACAGACACACACACCCACCGGGGCTGCACGCCGGGGGGGGCGGTGCTTACCTCTGGAGCTGCTGAAGGCGGTGTACCAGGACAGGGAGACCAGCCCGCACAGCCCGAACAACAAGACCGTCAGGAAGGAGACATTTCGGAGCCTCATCTCCGGAGGAGCATGTCCGCACCGAGAGAGGGGGGGGCCGAGACAGGGAGGGATGGAGGGGGTGGGGGGTGGGGGGCTGCAGGTAGACAGAGAGAGAGAGAGAGCGAGAGAGAGAGACAGACAGGTAGACAGAGAGAGAGGCAGGCGGTGCTTGTTGCTGTCTGAGCAGCAGCAGCGAGACTGAGGAGAGAGAGAGAGGGGAGACAGAGAGAGAGAGGGGGGCGGAGACGGGAACAGGTAGAGAGACAGAGGGAGAGAGGGGGGAGAGAGAGGAGAGAGAGCTTCACATGAGGAAGCAAATACATTAAAAACTTCAAAAATGAATGGGAACAAAAACAACAAACAATTCCAATAAATACATTTTAAGAAACAAAAAGGAATAAAGAGACTTTTTAAATATGAAAGTATTGCATCTTCAACTTTTGTGTTTTAATACAATATACAGACAATATATGATCCTGTGTATTACACGTTGCTGCTCGTGCTAATCACCCTGCAGAAGGTTAGCTAACAGCAAGACCTAACCCCCATCTTTTACCCAGATGCTGGGGATCTCTGGAGGTAAAAACACACCTCCTTATCCCATTGATCTGACTCTGATCTGACCCATCCTTTATCTCCCAGCATGCATCAGGATGGAATATATCTCTGTGTTCTAATTGGTTGTTATTTTGCACACTGAAATAAAGAGCGCAGTTTGAACTTGTTTCTCGTCTCTCTTGGAGTTTATTTCTTTGTAAATAACATTATTTATTAACAAAGAAAGCATGGCGTGACTTTGTCAGAGAAGTGGGGAGAAGGGGGGAGAAGGGGGAGAAGTGGGGAGAAGTGGGGAGAAGTGGGGGAAGGGGAGAAGTGGGGAAAGGGGGGAGAAGTGGGGAGAAGTGGGGAAAGGGGGGAGAAGTGGGGAGAAGGGGGGGAATGGGGAGAAGGGGGGAGAAGGGGGGAGAAGGGGGGAGAAGGGGGAGAAGGGGGGAGAAGTGGGGAGAAGGGGGGAGAAGGGGGGAGAAGGGGGGAGAAGTGGGGAGAAGGGGGAGAAGGGGGGAGAAGGGGGGAGAAGTGGGGAGAAGGGGGGAGAAGTGGGGAGACCCTTGAACAGATTTAAAGATACGCTTCTGCTTTAAACATATATAAATACACGCGCATGCTTACGGTAGCTTTTTGACTACCAGTGCAGTAACTATGCCCAGTATCGTCCCACAGGGTGAGTTGCCCTGATGTGGGACAGTCTGGGACACTCTCTAATGTGGGACACTCCCTAATGTGGGACAGTCTGGGACACTCCCTAATGTGGGACAGTCTGGGACACTCTCTAATGTGAGACAGTCTGGGACACTCCCTAATGTGGGACAGTCTGGGACACTCTCTAATGTGGGACAGTCTGGGACACTCTCTATTGTCTATTGTCCAATCACAGATGAGGGTGTAGCAACCTTCAAACAAGTGTCCCACATCAGGCCCGGAGCCAGTGTCCCACATCAGGCCCAGAGCCAAAGTGTCCAACATCAGGCCCAGAGCCAAAGTGTCCCACATCAGGCCCAGAGCCAAAGTGTCCCACATCAGGCCCAGAGCCAAAGTGTCCCACATCAGGGCAACTCACCCCGTATATGTTTCCCAATTGTTCAATTTAAATCATATTGTTTATTTTGTACTGAAGCTTAAAGGTGGGGAGGTAATTCCCTTCAGGAACACTCGTTGTTATTTTCCATGGAATGCTCTGAACATCCCGATAGCAATGAATATCTTCAGTGCTTTGACAATAAATACATACAAACATGTCATCTGTGGAAGCCGTGGCGCTGTAAAAAGCACGACCAATCATCTGAGCCGGCCCGGCTAAAGTAACTGGATGGCCTACCTGCCTGTCAGCCTTCCATCTGTGCACAAACTTATCTCGTGCCCTCATTGGTCATGTGCGCGTCCGTGTGTGTTGGAGGAGGGGCTCTGTGAGGAAGTGGCAGATTTCTTCCGGCTGTGTATTTTCTAATTCTAGCGCACTCGAGCTGCTTTCTCCAAAATGACCTACCCCACCTTTAATGTCTTTCTGTCCGTCTTTATATCCGCGTGTCTTCGTCACGTGATGTCCTCCTGACTGTGTTTGACAACAAAATGAAAGGATTTCAATCATTTTCTGAAGTTGAGCAGAGTCCAGATGTGTTGAACGCAGCCTGCAGCGCCACCTGGTGGTCAGAGTGAATGTTAATGCAAAGTTTAATGAAATAACTATATTTAATCTGCTTTTCATTATATTAATTATTTCTTTTTGTTGTTCCTTTTTGGTCGCTCTTAACGTGTCTTTTCATTCTTACCCTTTTTATTGGTTTTAACTCACATTCGTATTTGGATTTTATTGATCAACTTTTGTCTTCATTATTTCATTCATTATTTGGTTTTAATCACACAACTGTAATTTTTGTATTTCCATTAATCAAATGTTGTTCTTATCTTTTTTGTTATTCTTAATACTTTTTGTCGATAAATTGCATGTTTTTTAATTGGGTTAAAAAATGTTTTAAAGCCTTTAATTTAACTTTAATAAAAATACAATACATTAAAAAACCTCTGATTAGAGTTAATAGTTTAAATATTAAATGTGTTTCTCTATTAATGCACACAATGTTCATACTGCTTACTGCACATGTTTCTTGTTTCATATTTCATATTTGATATCCTATAACCATTCTTAGCATTCTATTTCCATGTAAATTACTGCTTTATTTTATTGCTATTTAACTACATCTTATTACGGTGTCCTTAAAGATTTCTTGTTTTACTTTCATGTCTGCACCATGACATCAAGTCAAATTCCTCGTATGTGTGAACCTACCTGGCAATAAACCTGTTTCTGATTCTGATTCTGATGCTGAAGGTTGTTGCTGCCTTGCTCAGAGGCAGCGCAGCAGTTTCCTGTCCAGCACTGACACCTAGTGGCCATCTGCAGCAGGTTCAGCTCCGCACAACAACACCGTTATGTATTATAATAACAAAAGTTATAATGAAATAAATCTCTTGAGAAAAACTCTACTAATAAGTACTCAGATCTTTAGTAACAGTAGAAGTACTCAGATCTTTAGTAACAGTAGAAGTACTCAGATCTTTAGTAACAGTAGAAGTACTCAGATCTTTAGTAACAGTAGAAGTACTCAGATCTTTAGTAACAGTAGAAGTACTCAGATCTTTAGTAACAGTAGAAGTACTCAGATCTTTAGTAAAAGTAGAAGTACTCAGATCTTTAGTAACAGTAGAAGTACTCAGATCCTTAGTAACAGTAGAAGTACTCAGATCTTTAGTAAAAGTAGAAGTACTCAGATCTTTAGTAACAGTAGAAGTACTCAGATCTTTAGTAACAGTAGAAGTATTCAGATCTTTAGTAAAAGTAGAAGTACTCAGATCTTTAGTAAAAGTAGAAGTACTCAGATCTTTAGTAACAGTAGAAGTACTCAGATCTTTAGTAACAGTAGAAGTACTCAGATCTTTAGTAAAAGTAGAAGTACTCAGATCTTGTACTTGAGTAAAAGTAAAATTACTCAGACCTTGTAGTAAAAGTAGAAGTACTCAGGTCTTGTACTTGAGTAAAAGTAGAAGTACTCAGATATTGTACTTGAGTAAAAGTGTGGAGGCGTGTGGTGCAGTGGGTTGTGCGTTGGTGTTGGGATCAGGGGGCACAGGTTCAAACCCCACTGCAGTCAGCATGTCGTTGTGTCCCTGAGACACTTCACCCCAAAGTGCTCCTGTGGGGATTGTCCACAGTATTGAGTATGTAAGTCGCTTTGGATAAAAGCGTCCAACATGTGACATGTATGTAATGTAAAGTAGAAGTACTCAGATCTTGTACTTCAGTAAAAGTAGAAGTACCAGAGTGTAGGAATACTCTGTTACAGTAAAAGTCCTGCATTCAAAAATGTTACTCAAGTGAAAGTAGAAAAGTATTCTCATCAAAATATAGTGAAAGTAGCGACAGTAAAAGTAGTGATTGTGCAGATTGGTCCATTTCAGAATAATATATATGATATGTTTTATAATGATCAGAATCAGAATCAGAATCCCTTTATTAGTCCCAGAGGGGACATGTGCGTAGTTACAGCAGAAAAAGAGCCACAGACAGCTTAATGTTACATATGTTAAATATGAGACATGCATTAAAAAAAAAGTACTAAGTTATGATATAATAAAAAATCAAAGTTACATAATTAAAAAATACACATCCTGTAACAGTTCTTAGGATTTAGCAGCCAGGTATTACACCGTTATTAACGGCATTTATATATTGCAAATAGTTTGTTGGTATTTAGCAGCAAGGTTATAGTGTTATAGTCTGTGTTGTGATGTGTGTGTGTGTGTGTGTGGGGGGGGGGGGTCAACTAGGGGCTGTGCTGGTTGTCTGACCGCTGCAGGAAGGAGAAGACCTGCGGTATCTCTCCGTGAGACAGCGATTGATGTATTAAAACCATATGTAATATCCGTAAAGGCAACCTGAAGCTGAGGCAATAAACGGTTGCTTATATCTTCGACATGTTACTCTGCATTGTTCCCTATTTTCACTTCCTTCTGTTCATTATCGTGATTCACACGTTTCGCTCTAAACTCTTTTGCCAACAGCTGCAGAATAATATCAGACCTTTTAGGATTTTACAGATTGTTAGATTCATTTGTTCTTGAACTAGTTTGTATTTTATCTCGTGTTGTACTTCTTCATGTGCTTTCTGTGTGTAAAGTCCTTCTGTGAGATAAGGTATTAATAACCAGGTTATTCACAGAGAAGAAGGAAAGGCGTTTATCAGCAGGCATTAAAGTGTGAAAAGTGTCCAACTTCGTTATTGCATTTTAAGTTTTACTAAAATAACTTATACATATCTGGAAAATTGCACGATTACATTAATTAAAATGTCCCCTCTGGGCTTCCATACCCTGTTATTCTTTGATTGTTTTATCTATTTTATCTGTATTTATGTGCATGTTTGTGGTGTTGCAACAACTGTACTCCCTCTCTGTCGATCAATATGATTAATATATGATCTTATCTCAAACGTCATGCGGTCCACAGTTTGTGTTTCTCACAGCGTCTGCTCTGCCTGCAGCTGTTCCTTCAGATATCCAGAAACAAATCCCTCAATGTCAGTTTTTTCATAATTATACGAAACGGGGTTAGAGAGTAAGCTCAACTCTCAGGGTCCAAACACAGACAGAAATACAGAGATTTAAGGGTCAATATTTGCCTTTAAACCTCACAATAATAACACATTTGGTCTTAATTTACACATTATGAGTGTAGATACTCAAGGTGTAGAAATGTATTTATTATCTGAGCTACAACTCCTATTTTCAGATAATTATGGGTCACTTTTTGTAAAATAATCCACAAATTATATCCACTTTTGGACATATTTCACATTACTGTTAAACAATGAAGTGAACCTAATCGAATCTTTTTTTGTAATATTCTGATATTTTCTGAAGGCATGCTGTCCATTCTATATATAGATTTAAATTGTAAAATATATATATAATAGCTAAGATCCCACATATTATAGGATGGGCCAATAATTAGATATCCCCACCCTATATGCACACACACTACATTACTGTTAAATATGTTGTTTTTGCAATAAAACTGGCTTATTTGTATGCTTTCAAATACAAAATAAAGACATTATTTGATGCAACGCATGCTGTTTTGTCTTTAGAAAGAAGAAACATTTGCACATTTCTCTTTATTATGATTTGCAGAAAACTGTGATGCAGTTTTCTTATTTGCATATGAGGAAGGAGGAGGTGGGTAAACAGAAAGAGGAAGTGAAGAAACAGGAAGAGGAAGGAAGTGTGACAGAATAAAATATAGTATTTTATTTTAGGAATCTTCATTTTAATTTAAAGATGCAGAGGCTCCTGAGTGATGGAGGAAAGGAAAAGGAAGGGATGAAGGGAACAAGGAAAGGAGGCGAGGAGGCGAGGAGAGGAGGGAGGAGTAAATCAGTGTTGGAGACTGACGCGGAAGGAGAAGGAGAGGAGAAGAAGAAGAAGAAGAAGAAGAAGAAGAAGAAGAAGAAGAAGAAGAAAAACCCCATGAAAGCCCCCCTCTTCACACTTGTTGAATAACGTTTATCTTCCAGTCTGGCAGAAGCAGCTTTTACACCGTTTCCTCCCCGGCCTGCAGTGCCTCTTTTCCGGATCCGGACGTGCAGGGCTGCCTGCATGGCTGCGTGCTTTGACTGAAAGAATAATTTCAAAGAGACTTCACCCTGCATCCAGCTCCACTGGGTCGATATTTGTCATCTTTTATTCAATCGGCTTCCCGAGCAAAGGGAAAAGCTCCTGGAACCACACGGAGCTCGGAGATCTGTCCCCGGGCTTTGGGTCTCTATTCGCGGCGTGGAGGGGGATATCTCCAGTTAGAAGACTAAAAAAGGCTTGTAAACCGAGTAGTCGAGCACTGCCTTCCCTGGAATACATGCTGTGCTTTTAACAAGGTGAATGGACGATTAATATTTCAGGGGTTTGATATTTTGGGGAACCAGAGAGGCGGGAGGGTCTGATAAACACGCCGACTTTAGCGCCCTCTCCGCCGGGTAGAACCACTGGGTGGTACCGCTGTCTCCAAGCCGGGTGACTCTCTAGAAATCCCGTTTTACAGCAGTCTGCGTTGTTGTTGGATCACAAAGTCGTGACACGCCTACTCTGTATTTGTGGACCTTGGATAATTATCTTCTGAGGACCGGGGGGAGCTTCAGGACTCACGCCGAGAAAGGAGCTCGGTCGCCGGGTGTGATGTCTCGCCGCTGGGGGTGGAATATATTTTTTTTAGAGCTCCAGGAGTTTTCTGCTCCACTTTAAGCTAAGACACACCCCGTGTTGTTGCACTGTTGTCGGTGTGTTGAGGAGGACATGGCGGACTGCAGACCGGCGAACCCTGAGGACACTGACAGCCGGACATCGAGCCCTCTGGCCGGGAAGAAGCGGGCTCAGCAGTCCCCTGTTCCCCGAAACAAGCACCAGATCCCGGATCCTGGAGGACACTGCCTCCGCAAAGTCACCCTCACAAAGCCCACCTTCTGCCACAGCTGCAGCGACTTCATCTGGGGGCTGGTGGGCTTCCTGTGTGAAGGTAACACATAAAGTGCATTATTTATATTAATTACTGTAAAAAAAAAAATCATGCACCACTGCATAAGTGCATATCCAGCTGCAGGTGACTCTAAAAAGCAACAAGGGGTTTGCTGATGAGTGCAAAGAGCATTTAGTTAGTATTGCATTTCTTTAATTAATCAGTAAAGTAAGATACACTTGTTTTTAATCCAGAGGGAGACTATTATGCTAGATATTGTGCATATTAGCCTACAACAAGAATAAAACAAATAGAGTAATGAAATATGCAAGAGGTAGTTACACCAATCCAAATAGAGAAATAACAGGAAGATATATTGGCAAATAAGTCAAATTAAGTCCAGTACAACAACAACAACAAAGTATATGCAAAAAAACGACATGTATGTTATACATTTCCTCCACATATACATGCACATTAACACGTTTGCAGTTGTTACGCCCAGGTCTAGGGGAACCTTGGAGCAGCACAAAATTGCACTCTCCCCAAGAAATGGACAATGAGACAGAAAAATGCCTTTGGTAATTTTAATTACCTGTTTGTTTTTAAAGGAGGCGAGACAACCCACATAAACAAATAACCCTGGGCACACATACATCTTGCCTAACAAAAATAAGTAAATTAAAATACAGGCTTCTTACCTAACCTAACGAAAAAACATGAGAAAACAGGATTTGAACAAAAGAAAAGGGTGTCTTTCAAGACAGATTAAATTAGCTTATCTTTACAAAGATACCAAAAGGTACAAAAGGACCGGTAATCGTTGATTTAACCACACAGAACAATAGATCAGGTTCTCTACAACAGACATGGAGTTGGGAGTAGGAGAGGTCGATGAGAGAGAGGGCCGAGGAACTGCGTGGCTGCAGCTTAAATGCTCCTGTCTCTCCAGGTGGACCAATCAGCCTGTCGAAGGCAGCCAATCAGCTAACAGGCACCACCTGCTCACACACACACACACACACACACACACACACACACACACACACATACACACAAACACACACAGACTCTCACAGGAGAGGAGAAGGGAAAAATAGCCGTCATTACAGTGTTAATTAAAAAGAGCATTGCTGGATCTTTAGGCTTCATGTCTTTTGAAATCTATCAAGGAACGTTTGGAAGAAAATCCAGTAGAAAAGTGAAGCTGGAAGTTCGTTTTTAAAGCTCAGGTAGGATCAAATAACCTGCTACAAATAAAAACAGAGGGAAAGCATGCACTGCTGGGAACTCTTCCTCTGATTCATGTCTTTCTTCCTGACTCCTCTTCCTCTCGCTTGCCTTCTCTTTTCCTTTCTTGTCTTTCCTAGCCTCCTGTGTCCTTTCCTTTTTCTGTTTTGGTTATTTCTTTGTCTCCTCTTTCCTCTAATTTCCTTTTCTTTACTCCCCTTTTTGTCCTCTATTCTCCACTTTCCTTCCTTTTACTTATCTTTCCTTAAAAAGGGTCTGTTCTGCTTGCTGTAGTGTTCCCTCTCCTCTAGTGCGTTCTATAGCTTTTAGTGCATGTAAATAGTCTGCAAAGACTAAAATCCCAAAGTTCCCAAAGTTGTAACCCTTGCGCTCCTATTGGCTAGGGCTCCAACACATTGTACCTGATAGGCTAAGGGGCGGAACATCTCTAAGTGTTGACCAATCACAAGAGAGCCGGCCAGCTCTTTAAAGTAGAGACACTACATACTGATATACACCTGAACATCAGCAGGAGAGGACTCTTTAAAGTAGAGACACTACATACTGATATACACCTGAACATCAGCAGGAGAGGACTCTTTAAAGCAGAGACACTACATACTGATATACACCTGAACATCAGCAGGAGAGGACTCTTTAAAGTAGAGACACTACATCCTGATATACACCTGAACATCAGCAGGAGAGGACTCTTTAAAGTAGAGACACAACTTACTGATATACACCTGAACATCAGCAGGAGAGGACTCTTTAAAGTAGAGACACTACATACTGATATACACCTGAACATCAGCAGGAGAGGACTCTTTAATCTCCTTTCCTTAACACCTCTTTACTAATTTTTCTTCAAATAAAGCATCATCTTCATGAATTCAACAGGCAGCCAACACACACACACACACACACACACACACACACACACACACTCTCCACTCTGCCCAGTAACACTGACTGGTTGTCTGTCCACGTTGCAGTCAAGTCGTGATTTACTTCCTCTGGGTTGGCATGGCAACAGGAGCTGCATGTGTGTTTGGCAGCGACATCATCATCATCATCATCACACACACAAACACACACATAAATATATTCCTTAATTATAACTATTCATGTATTCTTTAATTAACTAATTAAGGTGAAATCTTAGGTAGGGATTTCCCAAAAATGTAATAGGAATTATTTCTATAAATACTTTTTAAAAAAGTTACAATACCTTTACATCTCTGAACTTAGCAATAAAACAACAAGCACAATATATATTATGTAAAATGTTTAATTATTCTTTATTCTTGTTTAAAATACATCAGTTTGTGTTTTCTCTTCTATACGTCCAGAAGATCTCGCCTCTAGGTATGAGTTTGATTCTTTCTATTGGTCGTTAGGGGAATATAACGACATGTAAGCACCAATCAGACTCTAGGTCTGACATGCTGTGAACCAGGAGGAAAGCAGTCCCAGTGAAATTAAATCCTAAATGACATTATGAACATGCGTCACGCCCCCCCTTTGACCGGCTGTCCTCACGCTGCAGACTTTTCTGCATAATGACGGATTATTGCGGCCTTTTAGGTTCCCTCTGACCTGCAGATAAAGACCTTTATATAAGGGCTGCCTGGCGCGTTCAGATTATATAACAACAAGAAACGTTTGTCCTTTTTATCGTGTGTCCACAAAAAGAGTCTCAAAGAGTGAGGAATTATTCCTTTGGAAATGTATTGTCATTCTCTCCATGCACAATATACAGGAGAACAAAGTGGTATTTTTCAAATCACTTTAAAGAGTCCTCTCCTGCTGATGTTCAGGTGTATATCAGTATGTAGTGTCTCTACTTTAAAGAGTCCTCTCCTGCTGATGTGCAGGTGTATATCAGTATGTAGTGTCTCTACTTTAAAGAGTCCTCTCCTGCTCATGTTCAGGTGTATATCAGTATGTAGTGTCTCTACTTTAAAGAGTCCTCTCCTGCTCATGTCAGGTGTATATCAGTATGTAGTGTCTCTACTTTAAAGAGTCCTCTCCTGCTCATGTTCAGGTGTATATCAGTATGTAGTGTCTCTACTTTAAAGAGTCCTCTCCTGCTGATGTTCAGGTGTATATCAGTATGTAGTGTCTACTTTAAAGAGTCCTCTCCTGCTGATGTTCAGGTGTATATCAGTATGTAGTGTCTCTACTTTAAAGAGTCCTCTCCTGCTGATGTTCAGGTGTATATCAGTATGTAGTGTCTCTACTTTAAAGAGTCCTCTCCTGCTGATGTTCAGGTGTTTATCAGTATGTACTGTCTCTACTTTAAAGAGTCCTCTCCTGCTGATGTTCAGGTGTATATCAGTATGTAGTGTCTCTACTTTAAAGAGTCCTCTCCTGCTCATGTTCAGGTGTATATCAGTATGTAGTGTCTCTACTTTAAAGAGTCCTCTCCTGCTGATGTTCAGGTGTATATCAGTATGTAGTGTCTCTACTTTAAAGAGTCCTCTCCTGCTGATGTTCAGGTGTATATCAGTATGTAGTGTCTCTACTTTAAAGAGTCCTCTCCTGCTGATGTTCAGGTGTATATCAGTATGTAGTGTCTCTACTTTAAAGAGTCCTCTCCTGCTGATGTTCAGGTGTATATCAGTATGTAGTGTCTCTACTTTAAAGAGTCCTCTCCTGCTGATGTTCAGGTGTATATCAGTATGTAGCGTCTCTACTTTAAAGAGTCCTCTCTCTCGCTCAGTGTTTCCTCTCTCTCCTCCTCAGTGTGTAACTTCATGTGTCATGAGAAATGTCTGAAGACGCTGCGCTCAGCCTGTTCCTGCATGACCCCGTCTCTGGTGCAGGTGAGTAAAACAAACGCACCCTACATGATGTTAATTAATCACTGAATGTCCCAGCATAGTGAAGCAGAGGAGTGTATAGTCCTCACCTGTCCAGGTGCTGTCACACTCATCATTTACATTTTCTTAAATCATTTTTCCTTTTTTATGCTTATAAAGTTTTCACACAGATCCTGACTCGACAACATAAATGCATTTACAGATTAATCTAACTATTATTTCATTAATTTGTGGATGTTGTGTTAGCATTATCTAGCATTTTGTTAGCATTAGCTTGCGTTGTGTAAGCATTAGCTTCAGTTGTGTAAGCATTAGCTTCAGTTGTGTAAGCATTATCTTCAGTTGTGTAAGCATTAGCTTCAGTTGTGTAAGCATTAGCTTCAGTTGTGTAAACATTATGTTGCATTGTGTTAGCGTCTCTTATCTTCCATCGTTTGGGTATTATCTTGCGCTGTGTGTTATCTTGTTGTGAGTTAGTGTTAGCTTGCATTGTGTTAGAGTTATCTTGTGTTGTGTTAGTATTATATTGTGTTGTGTTAGTATTATATTGTGTTGTGTTAGCGTTATCTTGTGTTGTGTTAGCATTAGCTTCAGTTGTGTAAACATTATGTTGCATTGTGTTAGCGTCTCTTATCTTCCATCGTTTGGGTATTATCTTGCGCTGTGTGTTATCTTGTTTTGAGTTAGTGTTAGCTTGCATTGTGTTAGAGTTATCTTGTGTTGTGTTAGCGTTATCTTGTGTTGTGTTAGTATTATATTGTGTTGTGTTAGCGTTATCTTGTGTTGTGTTAGCATTAGCTTCAGTTGTGTTAGCATTAGCTTCAGTTCTCTCTCTGCTGCCCCTACAGGTTCCTGTCTCTCACTGCTTCGGCCCGGCGGGTCAGAAGAAGCGTTTCTGCTCCGTCTGCAGGAAACAGACGGAGGGAAACACGGCGCTGCGCTGCGAAGGTAAGACCTCCGTAATGACCAGTGAAACCAGTAAAACCAGTAAAACCAGTGAAACCAGTGAAACCAGTGAAACCAGTAAAACCAGTGAAACCAGTAAAACCAGTGAAAACAGTGAAACCAGTAAAACCAGTGAAACCAGTAAAACCAGTGAAACCAGTGAAACCAGTGAAACCAGTGAAACCAGTAAAACCAGTGAAACCAGCATGAAGTGAAGTACTTATATATTTATACATAAATAAACTCTGATTTAAAACTGTTTACAAAAAGATAAAACACTCAGGGACAGTCAGACGTTGGTTGGTTTGATGCTTGAATTAAATATTTATTTTAATGTAAAGTGCCTTTAAGTATTTATAAAAGCCCTATAGAGAGGCGAAGTCCCGCCCATCTACTTCCGGTCCATGGGACTTTATTTCGGAAAAATTATGTATTGAAGTCAATGGAGAGAGAAAGATTATCTTTCGATCCCGTTTGAATTGTGCCACGAATTACACAGATGAT
>CM062271.1:2069422-2106922 GCA_031216635.1 Dissostichus eleginoides | reverse complement strand
AAGATGGGACACATGTTTGTAGAAGAGACTGAAGAAGAGGGGACACATGTTGATGTAGAAGAGACATGAAGAAGAGGGGACACATGTTGATGTAGAAGAGACATGAAGAAGAGGGGACACATGTTGATGTAGAAAGAAATGAAGAAGAGGGGACACATGTTGATGTAGAAGAGACATGGAGAAGAGGGGACACATGTTGATGTAGAAGAGACATGGAGAAGAGGGGACATGTTGATGTAGAAGAGACATGAGAGAGGGGGACACATGTTGATGTAGAGAGACACGAAGAAGAGGGGACACATGTTGATGTAGAAGAGACATGGAGAAGAGGGGACACATGTTGATGTAGAAGAGACATGAAGAAGAGGGGACACGTGTTGATGAAGAAGAGACATGAAGAGGGGACACATTTTGATGTAGAAGAGACATGAAGAAGAGGGGACACATGTTGATGTAGAAGAGACATGGAGAAGAGGGGACACATGTTGATGTAGAAGAGACATGAAGAAGAGGGACACCTGTTGATGTAGAGAGACATGAAGAAGAGGGGACACATGTTGATGTAGAAGAGACAAGAAGAAGAGGGGACACATGTTGATGTCGAAGAGACATGAAGAAGTGGATTTTGTATAATAGGTGACCTTTAATTATTCTTCCTGTCCTCTCTCAGCTGAACTGTCTCTCCCCGGACGTCTGTCCTCTGCTGGTGTTTGTGAACCCAAGGAGTGGAGGTCTGAAAGGAAGAGATCTGCTCTACGGCTTCAGGAAGCTCCTGAACCCCCACCAGGTGTTTGACATCTCCAACGGAGGCCCGCTGGCAGGGTGAGAGAAACAAACGCACCCCGAATCAAACACACCCGAGATCAGACACACCTGAATCAAACACACCCGAGATCACACACACCTGAGATCAAACACACCTGAGATCAGACACACCTGAGATCAAACACACCTGAGATCAGACACACCCGAGATCAGACACACCTGAGATCAGACACACCTGAGATCAGACACACCTGAATCAATCACACCTGAGATCAGACACACCTGAGATCAGACGCACCTGAGATCAGACACACCTGAGATCAGACACACTCTATATTTGTCCAAAGAATTTACGCAATGCATTTAATTTCTTTAAATAAAACAAATGTAAATATAATCGGGCCGTCCCGAATACCATTTCTCGGGCTCCGGGTATTCGGTAGTAATCAGCAGCGAATGTTCGCAAAGTAAGTGCACGTTTCTATCATGTGTAACGTTACTGTTTATACGGCGGATAGAGCAGCTTCATCATGACAACTGGACAACAGCTAAGCTACTACTTACAGCATTCAGGTGACTTTTCATAGTTGTTGTGCCACCGTGGTCGGCCAGTTCCATATTTGGCACAATGTCTTCGTCTTATCGTCGTCCAATTTAAAATGGTCCCACACAGCTGAAGTCTTCGGCATTTAGTTTTCAGGTGTGTGACGTTGGTGATGCTGTGAGTGAAAGCGATGTCAGGCGCCCAAGCTGAGATTGTATATATTTCCGCATTTTAACAGTGCAATTAAAAAGTATAAATATAGTATAAGAATGTGGCAATTCGCCTTTATTGATAGCATACATGTAGGACAAAAAGAAAAAACACGAATAACGAAATTGAAAACCGAATAGTAGGCCAACGACCGAATATTCAGATATTCGGGTACAGCCCTAATATAATTTAGTTCCTACTAAATATGTTTTACCTTCTAAGATTACGAGTTCAGTTTATGATGAAATCTACCTGGAGAGACTTGAGACTGTTGCATAGGCTTTAGTTTCTACTTGAGATGTGGTTGATGTTCTGTGTCTGTTCCTTTAGGGGCTCCACGTGTTCTGTGTCTGTTCCTTTAGGGACTCCATGTGCTCTGTGTCTGTTCCTTTAGGGACTCCATGTGCTCTGTGTCTGTTCCTTTGGGGACTCCACGTGCTCGGTGTCTGTTCCTTTAGGGACTCCACGTGTTCTGTGTCTATTCCTTTAGGGACTCCACGTGTTCTGTGTCTGTTCCTTTAGGGGCTCCACGTGCTCTGTGTCTGTTCCTTTAGGGACTCCACGTGCTCTGTGTCTGTTCCTTTGGGGACTCCACGTGCTCTGTGTCTGTTCCTTTAGGGGCTCCACGTGCTCTGTGTCTGTTCCTTTAGGGGCTCCACGTGCTCTGTGTCTGTTCCTTTAGGGACTCCACGTGTTCTGTGTCTGTTCCTTTGGGGGCTCCACGTGCTCTGTGTCTGTTCCTTTGGGGGCTCCACGTGCTCTATGTCTGTTCCTTTAGGGGCTCCAC
Organism: Dissostichus eleginoides; assembly: GCA_031216635.1. NCBI lineage: Eukaryota > Metazoa > Chordata > Actinopteri > Perciformes > Nototheniidae > Dissostichus > Dissostichus eleginoides. The sequence goes on along the minus strand of CM062271.1, from coordinate 2,104,616 downwards.
GTGCTCTGTGTCTGTTCCTTTAGGGCCTCCACGTGCTCTGTGTCTGTTCCTTTAGGGACTCCACGTGTTCTGTGTCTGTTCCTTTAGGGACTCCACGTGCTCTGTGTCTGTTTTTAGGGACTCCACGTGTTCTGTGTCTGTTCCTTTAGGGACTCCACGTGCTCTGTGTCTGTTCCTTTAGGGGCTCCACGTGCTCTGTGTCTGTTCCTTTAGGGATCCACGTGTTCTGTGTCTGTTCCTTTGGGGGCTCCACGTGCTCTGTGTCTGTTCCTTTAGGGGCTCCACGTGCTCTGTGTCTGTTCCTTTAGGGACTCCACGTGCTCTGTGTCTGTTCCTTTAGGGGCTCCACGTGCTCTGTGTCTGTTCCTTTAGGGACTCCACGTGTTCTGTGTCTGTTCCTTTAGGGACTCCACGTGCTCTGTGTCTGTTCCTTTAGGGACTCCACGTGTTCTGTGTCTGTTCCTTTAGGGACTCCACGTGCTCTGTGTCTGTTCCTTTAGGGGCTCCACGTGCTCTGTGTCTGTTCCTTTAGGGACTCCACGTGTTCTGTGTCTGTTCCTTTGGGGGCTCCACGTGCTCTGTGTCTGTTCCTTTAGGGGCTCCACGTGCTCTGTGTCTGTTCCTTTAGGGACTCCACGTGCTCTGTGTCTGTTCCTTTAGGGGCTCCACGTGCTCTGTGTCTGTTCCTTTAGGGGCTCCACGTGCTCTGTGTCTGTTCCTTAGGGGCTCCACGTGCTCTGTGTCTGTTCCTTTAGGGGCTCCACGTGCTCTGTGTCTGTTCCTTTAGGGACACGTGCTCTGTGTCTGTTCCTTTAGGGACTCCACGTGTTCTGTGTCTGTTCCTTTAGGGGCTCCACGTGCTCTGTGTCTGTTCCTTTAGGGGCTCCACGTGCTCTGTGTCTGTTCCTTTAGGGACTCCACGTGCTCTGTGTCTGTTCCTTTAGGGACTCCACGTGCTCTGTGTCTGTTCCTTTAGGGGCTCCACGTGCTCTGTGTCTGTTCCTTTAGGGACTCCACGTGTTCTGTGTCTGTTCCTTTAGGGACTCCACGTGTTCTGTGTCTTAGGGACTCCACGTGCTCTGTGTCTGTTCCTTTAGGGGCTCCACGTGCTCTGTGTCTGTTCCTTTAGGGGCTCCACGTGCTCTGTGTCTGTTCCTTTAGGGCAGGGGTGCCCACACTTTTTTGGCTGGTGAGCTACTTTTGAAATGACCAGCTCACCGAGGTCTACCAACCAAAAATAAAATCCCAAATTGCAAGGGGCTGAATAACACGTTTTATTTATACATGGGATAACTACAACAACTCTATTTGGGTTCTTGAACAGAAACAAATAAATGAATACATAAAACTAAAAAGGCATGTTACCTCTCTCTCTCTGTTTCTCTCTCTCTCTCTCTTATATATGTTAAGAAACACATAACAAGCAGGCTAAGAAACCACTCTCCATGGTCCTGAAATCTTAAACATAAAACACAAATATAAGTACAAGGAATACAATAAACGAGTAGAACACTCAACTTAGACACCAGATTCAAATGGGTCCTATGAACAGTCTCTCAAAGTTATAATGATATATACATAGGTCCAATAGGCATTCTCTCTCTCTCTCTCTCTCACTCGAAATCTCTGGAGAAAATTGCCCCTACTCAGCCATCTTACGTCGGTGTGTAGTAAGAGGTCAGTGTGAACACAGTCGGCATCCTCCAGATATGCACGAAACAGCCGTCTTTGAAGAGGTCTTGCCCGAATAGAACAGGCCACTTTAAGTGACACATCCATGACCTCTTTCATGTTCAGCATTTTTGCACAAAGTGCGTGCTGGTGTATGATGCAGTGATAATTCAGAAAGTCAGGGAATGTGTCATCCTCTCTGCATTTTGCGATGAAGCCATTACAACGGCCCACCATCGCAGGCGCACCATCCGTTGTGATGGAACTCAACTTACACATGGGAGTTTAGTGTTGTCAACAAAGTTTTTAAATGTCCGAAAAATGTCCTCGCCCCGAGTGTGTTCCTTCATTGGCAGAATTGTCAGCAGTTCCTCTTTCGCCGTCATGTCTGTGAACACCATCCGGATAAAAACGCACAATTGCGCTGTATCGCTCACGTCAGTGGACTCGTCTATTGGAGTGAGAAACACTCGCAGTCTTCTATGTCCTTCCTGAGTTGCTGGGTCAAATCCTCAGCCATGACTTCACAGCGACGTGTGACTGTGCTCCGTGATAATTGGACGGCCTTGATAGCGTTTACTATTTCTGTTTTGTTTGTGTAATCCCGAAACAAGGCGTCTGCTGCTTCACGAAGGCTTCTTTCACCATCTCTCCATCTTGAAAGGATTTTTTGTGTTTGATTATAGCGTGACTCACTCGTAGAGATGCTTCAGTGGCTGCCTTTGCGGTGGATGTCGGCTTTAAGAAAAGTGACTGCTGTCCAGCTAATTGTGACTTAAGTTCCCTCACCTTTCTCTTTCTCAACTCGCTACTCGGAGGGAAGTCGCTGTCATATGCCTTGTGAACACTCCGATAATGCCTCTCCACGTTACCTTTCTTTGGCAGAGCGACGCTTGCTTTACAAATAAGGCAAATAACCTTTGAATGTGACATCACAAACAAATATTCTTCCTCCCATTCTGGGTGGAAGTGGTATGTTTTTAGCTTTTTGCTCGGTCCCGCACTCATTTTGTTGTTTGTCTCTGTTTTGTCTCTTTAACTTAATTTGAGTTTTCCCGGCACTTGACTGATTTTGTATCGCTTTGCATTCTGGGTTAACAGACTGGAAAGCGATAGGTCGCTTTTTCTGTCAATCAAGTAAACTCCTGAATTAAGTGGCAGGGAGGCCGAGGGAGGAGGGATCAAAACCCTTTTTTCTATTTTAACGGAGCTGGATTTTTTTTTTATGAATGACTCGCGATCTACCAGCATTGCCCCTGCGGTCGACGTACTGGGCACCTCTGCTTTAGGGGCTCCACGTGTTCTGTGTCTGTTCCTGTGGTCTTCATTTGAACTTTTGTTCCTTCTTGTGAAGCACTTTGTGAATTCTATTTCTGTGAAAGGTGCTATACTAAATAAACGTATTATATACTTAAATAGTCATCAAATAATTGTACATACAGTCAATTATTCATAACATGAAGTTCCAGACTTTGATTACAGACGTCTCTTCTTCTGTTATATGTCTTTAAATCTCTTCTTCTTCTGCAGCCTGCACACGTTCAGAGAGGTCCCCAGGTTTCGGGTGCTGGTCTGCGGGGGGGACGGGACCATCGGCTGGGTGCTGGGGGTCCTGGAGGCCGTGAGACACAAGCTGGTCTGCAGGGAACCCCCCATCGGCATCGTTCCTCTGGGGACAGGTGAGGGCGTAACACCTACAGAGTTTATTACCTTCAATAACAAAAAGAGTCATATTTATCGAGAAAGAAAACTCAGAAATAACGAGATTAAAGTTTAAACATAAAAGAAAGTGTGTGTGTGTGTGTGTATAGACTCTTATGGCACTACTTCTATTCTATTTATTGTATTTACTTGCACTATTGTATCCGTGTTGTTGTGTTGCTCTGTGGGAGGAGCCGGTGACCTCAGATTCATCGTCAGATCTACACTGTAGCTCTGAACACATGACAATCAAAGCCTTGAATCTCGTAGGTAACGACCTGGCCCGGGTGCTTCGTTGGGGCTCAGGTTACAGCGGGGAGGACCCCCCTCACATCCTGGTGTCTGTGGACGAGGCTGAGGAGGTTCTGATGGACCGATGGACCATCCTGCTGGACGCTCAGCACCTCTCTGAGGACGCTCACGGCTTCCTGGAGCCCCCCAAGGTCATTAGTCATTATTAAAGTGATATACTTAATACATATAGCCCTATGACTGTGGATATTTATATTGAAAACATTTTTATTTTGAAAGGAAAACTACATTTTAATTTGGTTTGTCATTTTGAAAATGGTTAAAGCTTTAATTGATTTAATTGATTTAATTTTTTTTATATCAAATAGATTTTTTGTCTGTTTTTTTATGCAAAGCACCAGGGGCTTTATGTTAGAATGAAAGCACTTGACCTTGATGTTCTGTCTCTGTTTCTCTCAGATTGTTCAGATGAACAACTACTTCGGTCTGGGCATCGACGCTGAGCTCAGCCTCGACTTCCACCAGGCCCGCGAGGACGAGCCGGACAAATTCACCAGCAGGTTTCTATCATTATTATCATTATCATTAATATCATTTAATATATAACTTTATCCAGAGCGGGACATGTCTGTTGTAAATAAACCCTGCATGTCCCCCCCCCCCCCCCCAGGTTCCATAATAAAGGTGTGTATGTGAAAGTGGGTCTGCAGAAGATCAGCTGCAGCCGAAGTCTCCACAAAGAACTGAAACTGCAGGTCGACGCTCAGGAGGTCCAGCTGCCCAACATCGAGGGGCTCATCTTCCTCAATATACCCAGGTACCACACACACACACACACACACACACACACACACACACACACACACACACACACACACACACACACACACACACACACACACACACACACACACACACACACACACACACACACACTGTTATATTTCACTGTTAATTCAGAGTTTTTCCGTAATAACCCTCTAATTAGTGCTTATTTATTGTAAGTAAAGTGGTTGTACATGAGTCTGGGTCTTAATATGCTCAATATTGGCCTAATAAGGCATTCTCTCATAATAACACTTAACAAATATGGTCTATTCTGATGTAACAAGACATGAAACTACAAGGGTTAATTGTGTCAAAATATCTAAACATTTGGTATTTAGAACTCAGAATCTAATCTAATTGCAATATTTGCATTTCGATTTTGTACTTTATAAGTATTTTAACTTGTTTTGTGTGTAGTTGGGGTTCAGGTGCTGACCTCTGGGGGTCGGAGGTCGACAGTCGCTACGGGAAACCGAGGATCGACGACGGGCTGCTGGAGGTCGTCGGGGTCACAGGGGTCGTGCACATGGTGACACACACACACACACACACACACACACACACACACACACACACACACACACACACAATGAAGCAACGTACCCTTACAATAATGCCAAACTTAAGTCCATAAAATCCTGCATTCAAAATCCTGTTCAAAAGTGTGCAAAAGTACTAATTCTGCAGAAAATGGCCTCCATACATGTTATATTATTATATAAACAACATTATTAGATTTGTTAATATTAGTGTGTGTGTGTGTGTGTTTGCGTGTGTGTGCAGGGCCAGGTGCAGAGTGGGTTGCGTTCAGGGATCCGTATCGCTCAGGGGAATTACATCCGTCTGACGGTCAGTAAGCCGATCCCGGTGCAGGTGGACGGGGAGCCGTGGATCCAGCCGCCAGGACACATCATCATCTCTGCTGCCGGACCCAAGGTTTGACCCTGCAGGGCCCCCGTAGTTCCTCTATAGCCTAACATTAGCCACCTTTAGCTTAGCGGTGGTGACGTGAAGTCATGTGACCGTGCTGTAGTTCCTTTATAGCCCAACATTAGCCACCTTTAGCTTAGCGGTGGTGACGTGAAGTCATGTGACCGTGCTGTAGTTCCTTTATAGCCCAACATTAGCCACCTTTAGCTTAGCGGTGGTGAGGTGAAGTCATGTGACCGTGCTGTAGTTCCTTTATAGCCCAACATTAGCCTCCCTTAGCTTAGCGGTGGTGACGTGAAGTCATGTGACCGTGCTGTAGTTCCTTTATAGCCCAACATTAGCCTCCTTTAGCTTAGCGGTGGTGACGTGAAGTCATGTGACCGTGCTGTAGTTCCTTTATAGCCCAACATTAGCCTCCTTTAGCTTAGCGGTAGTGACGTGAAGTCATGTGACCGTGCTATAGTTCCTTTATAGCCCAACATTAGCCGCCTTTAGCTTAGCGGTGGTGACGTGAAGTCATGTGACCGTGCTGTAGTTCCTTTATAGCCCAACGTTAGCGTTTTACTCCAAAAATCATAAAGTGGTGTTTACCTGTAGTTGGTTTATGTTGTTTTTTTAGTGTATTTCTCTTTTTTTTGTAATGTTTTTCTGAGTAAAAGTGTATTTAATCTGTTATTTGGTGTGTTGCATTTTACATGAGAGGCTATTAAGACTTATCTTGTGATGCGTGTTAATCTGCAAGGTAATATATTGGTCTTATATTTCTTTTTCAAAGTCAAACCCTACTTAATCTTTACTAGATGAATTCACTGCATTTATCACATTACTCCCAAAGTGTGTGTGTGTGTCACATGTAGTTTAATTGTAGTTTAGTATATGTTTTTGTAGTTTTTTGTAATGGTTCCTGTGTTCCTGTGTCCTCAGGTCAGGATGCTGAGGAAGTCCAAACAGAAGCAGAAGAAATCCTCCGCCTCGAAGGACGGACGCTCTGAAAGCCCGTCCTCCAGAGACGCAGCACACTGACCCCCCCCCCTGGAGATCAGTTTCCTGCCTTTAACAGGCTTCCTGCTGCAACTGGGCGGCCATTTTGGTTCTGGCTGTGATTTACAGCCTGCAGACGGCGACAGGAAGTCCCGAAGGTTTAACTACATCCTGCTGACTGAGCTCTCTCATATTCAGCAACGTAACTTAAATTAACTTTTCTTACTTAAAACACAAGAGTTATTAATAGACTTTAAAAGCGTCTGCATAGTTGACAATTCCTCATATGGATAAGCTTCAAAGTCGATCAAAATTCATCTATTTAAGGATTTCTGTCCAGGTGTGACTGTATGTACAGTAGGTAGGAGTCTACTGTTATTTAGTTGTGATAATAAGGTGCAGCTATATTAGAGATTATGAATTATAACTGCAGAGACTGACAGGCAGTTTCTGTACGAAGCTGTAACAACATAACGTTAATCTAAACCACAAATCTCTGCTGGAGACTGAGCTGGCTTTCTTCTCCTTCTGCTGCTGCTGCGTGAAATCCTTTAGTGATGCTGGTTTCAGATCAATTTCATGTTTTAGTGAAGCTCTTTGAAAGCGAATAAGCGTACAGAATCAAACATGTGTGCAGCTTCAGGGCGTAAGCTGGAAATATTAAAATGAAAGTCAGATCAGTTGGATCTGTGGGAAAAGCACAGTTTGTATTTCAGCAACAACACCAACTATTGTTAGATCAAATCCAGACTACTAGCTAGTTAGCATATAGAACTTTGTCATGACATTTGGACTTTTCTGGAACTAAAATACAAAAATCTCCCCTCATTGTTCACCCGTATGCCTGGCACTACTGTTCATTAATAACTTGTGAGCACAGAATAATATATCTTATATCTTATGTGGATTTGAAGATCTGGCAGCTTCATTATCTCCGTCTGCTTTTCACTCAAATGTAGAAACCAGATGGAGATCACAAGATTAATTGAATAGCATAAGCTATGGCTAAGTGATTAATGTCAAGTGACCAAGTTAGCAGCCTTAACCGAACAATTTTTCTTCCAAGATATTTGGTATTATTAAAACTAGTGCTGCTATTTCACAGTCAAAAATGCTTAAAAACACATTGGATAGCGTACTACAGCGTTAGCTAAAAGTAGCTTTTTAAACATTTATAAATGAGTTAGATGGTTTGTTGTTGCTACGGTACAAACTGTGCTGTACGGGATGTTTTCAGTAAACAGCGGTGATGTTTGACTGACTTTCTTCCCATCTTCTCAGATAGCAGTTAGCTTGTTGAGGCTTATAGCTGAGTTTTTAAGGAACAAACTTAGAACTTAAATTAGAAAAATCTCTGTTATTAATTATTTATAATGGCCAAAACTGTTTTATAAATCCTTAAATGTTTAGAACAGAAAGCTTGCCTTTTTAGAAATTAACAACATCGTGGCAATGTTTGCAAAAAGACAGGAACTTGCCAGAAAACTAGCTATTCAAGGCTACTAGCATTACAGCGCCATCACTAGCTTTCAAGTGGGTAAATGTCAACTAGAAAGCTTTCTAGTGTGCCAAAAAAAAGAGCATAATTTGTGAAGGCATTTACAAAAACTGGGGACACAATGTGCCATCAAGACTGAGTCAAATACATTACAGCTAGCACCAGAACATACCTAGACAACAGTGACGTGCGGTGAGGTCCATGGCTGGTGAGGCACTGACTCTTTCAGAGTCAGATTTACAAATATTATATTTTGACCTTAATCGAAATATTCGGATATTTTCAAAAGCTTTTTTAGTCTGATGTTTTGATTCATTTGAAACAGACCGTTCAACAAAAGGATACCCAAAATCTAAATATTGGATTGTTCTTTCTTAGTAAGATCCCATTTTCATTACAATGGTGGTCTTACCTTGACTTGAAGATGAAGTCCATGCTATCCTTCTGGACAACAATCTCTATTACTTTTTTGTAAAAGTCCTCCTTATCTTCCTCTAGTTTCAAAAGTCTAGTTTGTTGTTTGCGTCTACCGTCTCTGTGTAGAATCACAGTAGCAACAAGAACCTGTGGGCTCACGTGCGCCCCCTTCAGTGCGGCAGAGGTTATGGCTGCCTCTCCTGGTGCTTTTTTCATTGCCGTTGTACGATGAGACCAGCGAGCCTAAATATCATATATACGTGAAATAGGTTATTTAGAGACTATGGATGGCGAGGACACATGTAATAAAGGGATCTACAAACATTACATTGGTGACCTACAGTGAGATGGTAACAGGCATGCGCTTAGGGCCCGCGCTCCAGCCAGTTTCTGTGGGGTGACGCATTCTGAGGTGAGGCAGACCTCATCTGTGCCTCACCTCACCCCACAGTAACTGGCTTGAGCGCGCTCACAAAATAAGTGGCCGCGATAAATTAGTGCCCGCGTTCCAGCAAGTTACTGTGGGCTTACGAGAGGCAGAGCTCGTCCCTGCCTCAATCCTCATCGCTCCCATGTAGCCTAGTTGTAGCGGAGCTCGGCAAATTTGCTGATTTTGACTATAAGAAGCGATTGGAATCATACAGAAATCATATTTACAACACAGATCAGTGGAGACATTTTATTATTATTATTATTTAGTTTTTCTTTAATTGTTTTTCCGTTACATTGGAGTATGACAGGTGAGGCTCTGCCTCCCCTGACTGCACGTCGCTGCTAGACAACTAGCTACATTAGCAAGCTGGTTGCTAACTAGCTTGTCGCAACACATTTAAAATAAAGTAAATATTATAGAGAGAAATTAGGAGTATGGACAAGAATGAAACCCCATGATTGTGATGTTAGCTTGAAAAGTAGCTACATTACTAGCTACATTAAAGTGCCGTTACTAGCCTGTTTGCGTTTACAGCTAGCTAGCTTGCTTGTATGCCAAAATAATATTTAATTTGTAAAGAAAATGGAGATTAAGAATTAGAAAAATGTGCAGAGATAATGTGCCACTGCAACTGAGTTCATGTGTTTACAGATAGCATCAGAAAAATCGAAATATGCTCAGTCATGCTAGCTTTTAAAAAACTGAATTAAATCAAAATTCAATACATTTTTGGGAGAAAAAGATTGTAAACTAAGAATATAGATTAACTTAAAGGTTAAAACTCAATGTTAGAACTCACACTTGCTAAGAAGCTAGCTAAATTACTAGCTAAAGTGACAGGAAACATCGCTAGCTTGAAGCGCTAGTTAGCTTGTAGGCTAGTTAGCAAGCTATAGGCTATTGCCAAAACAAACTTAACTTGTAATTCAAAAATAATATAAGGCAACACATGAATAACTTACTAACAAGACGGAGTCAGATTATATTGATCTCATTATTAGTTATTTAAAAGGATTTATTTGCAATTTGAGGGTAAAATTGTTCAATTTAGGAACAATTTATTAAAAAACATCAGAATAAATTAGTTGAAAAGACTAAAATAACATCGTCAGGCACACAATAATTATCATATTTTATTATAACGCAGCCCCTTGTACGTTATCTGATCTGCAATCCTAAAACAATAACACTGAATTATTTTTTTAACTTTTTATTGTTAGATTTCCGCTGTTATTGTTGATTTAGCTGCCACTAGGACTTCTCTTAAAGACGGGCTTCAGCTGCCAGTTTACACTTAAAGACACTTACAGCAGGATTTAATGAAAGAGGAACTTCGCACACATTCCTAGAGTTGCTTTAAGTGAAGAAACACAGATTAAAAGACGAGGGATCTTCCTCTGAAGGTCCGTAGCCACAGCAGTATTAAATCACTGTACTTTGGTCGATATATTTAGGTGTTTTTAACCTGAGATCTGTGTTAACTGGATCATTTTGGTGTTTCTTCGGTGCTAGAAGGTTCGTTATAGTACTGTGTTTGACTTCATGGATCCTGTTTTAATTCAAAGCCTCACACCGATGCTTTGGATGAAGCTGGATCGTCATCAGTGGCATTACCTGTTCGTTTCATTGACTGTGGAGTGAAATGCTTCTTCAGTCGACACTGTGTATAGTTTGTGCACATAGAAGCTGTGTGTTATTATATGCATGTAGTGTTGTGAATTTACAGCAGTGTTAAACATCCTCTTCATTCACACTAAGGACCAGAGCTGCTGGTTTTATATCTTTTAAACTATTACCTTAATATATGTTATATTCCTGCTCATCATTTGCCAAATTATTCTTAATTTATTTTAGAATAAACTTTATTTCGGCTTAATTTCAATGAAAATCAACTTGCATGAATTGTTTTAATGTAGATTTCAAGGACATTTAAATCTATTTGGGTATGCATATAATAATGATGTTTAACATGTGTGCAAATATAGGAAAAAGCAATTCAATTAAAGAGTAGTTTCACATACGGCCCGTCCACACGGCAGCGTGCGTTGCTTCAACGGAGACGCTTCCCATTCCCTTTGAATGGGGTGACGTCACATGAGATGTTACATCACATGTCACTTGTTAGACGCTTTTATCCAAAGCGACTTCCATACTCAATACTGTGGACAATCCCCACAGGAGCACTTTGGGCATGCTGACATGCTGACTGCAGTGGGGTTTGAACCTGTGCCCCCCTGATCCCAACACCAACGCACTATTCCACTGCGTCACAGCCGTCACGCTTTGCCGAACTGCATTGTGGTTCCTTCGCGTCGCTTTGCCTCCGTTGCTCGCTTCGAAAGTTGAGAAAAGTTCAACTTTTCAAGCGTCGACGGAAGCGCCAGCCAATCAATCATATGCCAGTACAAGCTCTAACCAATCAAACCGCGTGCTTGTGTGTCCAGGGCGGGAGGTTAATGTGATTGGTTTGTCGCACGCCAGACACGCCCACCGGCAAGCTTCAACGCACGCCGCCGTGTGGACGTACCGTAAATGGCTATAAAAATCTACTTGCAAATACAATTTTTAGATGTCAACATTTAAGAACTTTTTTACACTATTTGATTAGTCTAATAACATTGGAAAATAAGGATGGTGCACATATACAGTAGGTTCTTTCAGGTGTAGTTTTTTACACACAGTATCAAAACATCATGAAAATATGAATTCATACTTAAAAACTGTTTTTTTAATTTGTTTGCACAGGATATGAAAATAACACATTGGGCTCTGTAACATTATATTATGACTCCAAACTAAAATTGACAAGAAATTCACTTTCTCTGCCATTTTGAATTCAACTGAAACAAACGATTCTCTGATTTGCAGGAATATAAAGAGTTAAAGAGTTAAAGGATGCACTTCCAGCCGTCTCTCGTCCTCAGACCAAAACACAGCAAAAACAACTCAAACTAGATTTAGAAAAACATGAAATGACATCTAATTTGGACATTTAGTAAAAAAAACAGCCACATTTCTGTCTGAAAAGATGATCACGCGCGTTGCCTCGAGGAAAGTTTCAGGGAAAGAAACGTTGGAAAAGCTCAAACAGCGCACAAATAAAACATCAGGGGTTTATAATATTATTATCATATAACTCTTGGTTTTTTATGGCTCCATCAAACTGGAAACATTCTGCCGAATCCTCAGAGACAGAGAAGCCTTTTATTTCTGCACTTTTTGAGCTAATATTTATGACAGTATATTACGGCCATTGTAGGTCAAATAAAGTCAAAAGGAATACATTTGGAGAAATACTTTGAACATATAAAGACACGAACGTAAGCGTATGAATACATAGTTTATTGGGAAAGACTTGAATACTTTCTGGTTTAAGAACATTATGAATTTACAAGAAAAAACTCACAAATTACGAGAATAAAAACTAAAATTGAGATTGAGAATTTTCACATTTTTGGACTGGAGAATTTTGATGTTTTTTTTCCTGTTAAAGACAATTTTAATTTGAGATGTCTTCCTGCAATGGCCCCGATACGGTGGCGTGTATTCTCCAAAACACATATTTGGAAATGTATTTTTCTCGCCCCGTGTCGCTGCCATAAAACGACTTTCTGTTGCTGAATGTCAAAAATGTGCTTTAACGTGCCTCACGTGTGTGTGTGTGTGTGTGTGTGTGTGTGTGTGTGTGTGTGTGTGTGTGTCTCTCTGTCTGTCTGTCTGTCTGTGCGCGCTAACGTGCCTCACCTGTCCTGTGTGTGTGTGTGTGTGTGTGTGTGTGTGTGTGTGTGTGTGTGTGTGTGTGTGTGTGTGTGTGTGTGTGTGAGCTAACGTGCCTCCAGGTGCCATCTCGACTTTTATGTTGCTGTAACTTTGGTTCACTTTTACTTCCTGAAGTTTTCTTGAATAGATGAAATGTATATTTTTGCAGACAGAAGCTGTTTGTGTCAACTGTAAAGTTGTATCTGTAAATTGCACTAATTGTTTTCTAGATGCTCTTAGACGTGACGTTCAGGTTATTATGAATGTTGTAACAACTAAAAGTATATATATATAATACGTTTAAATAACTGATTCTTATATGTGTTTAATCAGAATAAACTAAAGACTGTCTAAGAACAAAAGACAACTTGGTTTCTGTCAAATTTCTTGTTTAAATTGTGATTGGTCAACCTCTTAGAGATGTCCCGCCCCCTAGCCTATCACGTACAATGTGTTAGTGCTAGCCAATAGGAGCGCGAGGGTTATTTTAGTAATGTTAGCCCTATAATAAGTACATTATGTACATTGAATTGAACAACTGTAATTACTTTGCTAACTTATAATGTCAATAATAAAGGATGTTTACATGTTGTTAGTTGTAAGCCTATCATCGTGTAAACGGACCTCGCCTTGTTTACATGATGCTGGGACAAAACAAACACATCCCAAACTGGCATCAATGATGAAGTAGAAGTTATCTGATCTAATTATAAAGTGTAACCCCATTTAACCCGCCATGAAATCATCTGATCTGATACCGGGATAAAGAACTCTATTGTAGAAGAAATCAGGCAATAATCTAATTTTTACTTATTAAACAAAACCAGGAGAATTATTGGAATCATAATATAATACAAGTACCAAAAGTAGAAGTATTCATAATGCATACAAATAAGTAATGTATTTTTATAATTATAGCTGCATTTATTAATGTCATACTTTAATGATGCAGCTTGTTAAAGGTAGAGTTCATTTTAACTATATACATAAAGTTAAAATAATACATCATTTTTACTTTTTGTATTATTCTGAAAATGCAAAGTTACTTAAAGAGCATTTTCTATGCAAAATGCATCCTCAAATGATTTAAAAATACAAACCCTGACCAGCAGGGGGCAGAAGGTCAAACAGTCAGACTAAAACAAAGATGGAGTAAAGAGATAAAGAGGTGTCACTCTGCAGATTATATCCTCTCCGGTGCATCAGGGTACAAAGCAAAGTGCACATAAACAATCCTGAGGTATGTCTTAAAGGGGACCTATTCTGCAAGATCCACTTCTTCATGTCTCTTCTACATCAACATGTGTCCCCTCTTCTTCATGTCTCTTCTACATCAACATGTGTCCCCTCTTCTTCATGTCTCTTCTACATCAACATGTGTCCCCTCTTCTTCATGTCTCTTCTACATCAACATGTGTCCCCTCTTCTTCATGTCTCTTCTACATCAACATGTGTCCCCTCTTCTTCATGTCTCTTCTACATCAACATGTGTCCCCTCTTCTCCATGTCTCTTCTACATCAACATGTGTCCCCTCTTCTTCATGTCTCTTCTACATCAACATGTGTCCCCTCTTCTTCATGTCTCTTCTACATCAACATGTGTCCCCTCTTCTCCATGTCTCTTCTACATCAACATGTGTCCCCTCTTCTCCATGTCTCTTCTACATCAACATGTGTCCCCTCTTCTTCATGTCTCTTCTACATCAACATGTGTCCCCTCTTCTTCATGTCTCTTCTACATCAACATGTGTCCCCTCTTCTCCATGTCTCTTCTACATCAACATGTGTCCCCTCTTCTTCATGTCTCTTCTACATCAACATGTGTCCCCTCTTCTTCATGTCTCTTCTACATCAACATGTGTCCCCTCTTCTTCATGTCTCTTCTACATCAACATGTGTCCCCTCTTCTTCATGTCTCTTATACATCAACATGTGTCCCCTCTTCTTCATGTCTCCTCTACATCAACATGTGTCCCCTCTTCTTCATGTCTCCTCTACATCAACATGTGTCCCCTCTGTGTAGAGACTCTGAAAGTTTCAGGAACAAAGATTCTCTCTCTTTTTGTCCTGATCCATTTCTATAAAAACCTGTCTGAAAATGAGCTGATCAGATTTTGGCCACTTGATGATGTCATAACGATGTTTTGTCTTGTGTAACCATTAGCCAATCAGCAACCAAGGTAACCCCCCCCCCCCCCCCCCTTATCACCTGAATCTCCTCCTAGAGCACCATTGAGTTCTTTGTAACCAAATCTCTCTCAGAGGGGCGTGGGGAGGGGCTCCTTATTTTCATCTAAAGTAACAGACAGAGAATCAGCACTTTGGAAACAGGGCTGAAACAGAGGGGATTATGGGATGCTGCAATGATCTGTTTGGTGTTTCAGCCAATCAGAAACAGGCTCTGGATATATCTGAGACCTGTGATATACTGATGAAAAACAGTATGATAGGGGACGATGAAAATAAGGAGCCACTCCCCTCTATCTATCTATCTATCCATCCATCCATCCATCCATCCATCCATCCATCCATCCATCCATCCATCCATCCATCTATCTATCTATCTATCTATCTATCTATCTATCTATCTATCTATCTATCTATCTATCTATCTATCTATCTATCTATCTATCTATCTCTCCATCGATCCATTGTATACTACTATACTATAATATTCTACACTTTATATTTCTTAAATGTTTGCAAAACTCAGTTATTTTTTTTCTCACTGAGTTTATATTGAACACCAAAGTAAATTCATTGTTAGTCAAAACATATTTGGCCCAAAAATGTAATTTAAACTGTAACATTTATTAGATTGTACCCTCAGAGTGAGACCTCCTCTCGTTTCTCCTCCTCTCTTAACGTCACGGGGAATTTCCAGTGGGGAAGGAAATCAACTTTGTGAAACAGAGAGAGACAAACTTCACCTGCAGGATTTACCTGATCTTTCTCAGGATTAAACAACACCTGCTTTTATTCTCTCGGATTAAAAACCATTTCTCTCCATTGGCGCTAATGACGTCATGACGCACTACAATTAAACCAAATGGATCCTGTGGTTCCAGCATGGCGAAATCATGAGCAAATAAAGTCAACTTCAGTGAAGTGTCACCCATAGTGCATGTTGAGAATCCGATTGTTCACCTGACCGAGATAACCAGGTAAGACTAATTAACCACTTTATTATATCACAGCTGTGTGTTTGCATTGATCTCCTTTAATGTAACCGTGACCCGTTACAACTGTGCTTTGTTGTGCTGCACCACTTCCTTATTAGCCAGGTGACTTCAGGGAGAAACCAAACTCTATGTTAAAAATTAGAAATGAATAATGTATTTCTCCCCAGCAAATGCAGGAATGTGTTACATCAACAGTAAATATATTATGGTATATTAGACATCCCCTTGTGAATTAGGTTTGTTTAAACATAATTTAGTGTTTCTTTAAATCAGAATTACTTATTTAATGTAACCGTGACCCGTTAAAACAGCGCTTTGTGTGCTGCACCACTTCCTGATTAGCCAGGTAGCTTCAGGGAGTCAACCAAACTCTGTGTTAAAAATGAGAAATAAAAGTTACTTTGTCTCTAGCTAGTTCAATGAATCTCCTACATAATCAATAAAGATATCTATGGTATATATGACATCCACTCGTGAATTCGGCTTGTTTAAATCTAGTATTTAGTGTTTATTTAACGTTTAACCTCAGAAGATTCAAGTGTTTTCCCTTGTAAATTTGTGATTTTGTTAAACTTCTACTAAATAAGAAGTTATGAGTTCTTATTTACTAATACTCTTTAATTCATAGTAAATTCAAGTTGATTTCTCTTGAAGCTCCCAGTTAGCTGTTTAGCTTTAGGGAAGTCACACCAAACTGTAATAAGAATTTAAAGTTATATTTCTCCCCTGCAAATGCAAACATGTCTTACACCAAAATTAAAGATAATTATGGTTTATGTGACGGCTACTTGTGAATTCGGCTTGTATAAATCAAGTATGGAGTGTCTATTTTAATCATTATTACTAACTTTAATGTGACTATACCTTCGTTTACTGGATTTCCTACCGCGATCTGCAAAAGACAGTGTGGAAAATGCTGAAGTTTTTATTTAAACTTCGGTATAATGTTGATTTTACACACGCCGAATTAAAGACAAGATCTACCTGAGTATGAAATGTGCTAATTTCTGTTTTTGAGCTAGAGTTTCTGAGGTGAGAAGTGAAATATCATTTTAAACTTGCAACATTATGAACTGAGTTTGGTGTTACGTTTCACCAAACTTTGTGTTAAAAAGGAGAAATTAAAGTTGTATTTCTCCCTAAGCAAATGCAGTAATGTCTTACATCAGAAATAAAGATATGTATGGTATATATGATATCCACTTGTGAATTCGGCTTGGTTAAATCTAGTATTAAGTGTTTATTTAAATCAGAATTACTTATTTAATGTAACCGTGACTCGTTACCACAGTGCTTTGTTGTGTTGCACCACTTCCTGATTAGCCCGGTAGCTTCAGGAAGTCACACCAAACTCTGTGTTAAAAATTAGGACTTAGAGTTTAGTTTCTCGCCAGCAAATACAACAATGTTTTACATCAGAAATATAGATACATATGGTTTAATTGACATCCACTTGTGAATTCGGCATTTTTAAATCTAGTATTAAGTGTTTATTTCCATCGGAATTACCTATTTAAAAGTGAAAAGCCTGTTAGCTGTTTGACTATTCAGGACACTCTGCAACACGAAGCCGACACTCAAACAGTCACTGAACTTCAGTCCCTTTTGTAGATTTGTTAACTTTAAATCACATTTTGATTTATAAATGCTCGATTTAACGACACAAACAACAAAAAGGTGACGCTGTGTTGCTAACTGTTAGCCAGAGAGCTAGCACAAGTCACACAGGCGCGTTCATGTGCAACTGCGGGAACGCGCGGTGCCAAGCAGCAACAAGTGTCAGAGGAGTTATTTGTTTCTACACGTTGCGGGTGTAATTGTTTGACCTTTGCCCTGCAGACACCATGGCTGCAGACGACCACTACCTGCAGACCTCCACTCAGGTAAACTCGTTAGCAGAAAAGTGAATCAAAATAACATAACAATATTGAAAGTCATCTTCTGCAAAAAACACATCTTTTACCTTATTTTATATAATTTTTCTTTATTTTTACTATGTTTATTTAAAATGAATCACTGTTTACACATTATTATTATTAATATGTGTCTGTTATATTTTGTATATATGGCATAACTGT
This sequence comes from Dissostichus eleginoides, assembly GCA_031216635.1. Lineage (NCBI taxonomy): Eukaryota > Metazoa > Chordata > Actinopteri > Perciformes > Nototheniidae > Dissostichus > Dissostichus eleginoides. Next base: position 2,086,886 of record CM062271.1, on the reverse strand, counting down.
TAGAAAATACTTACAAAAATGTGATTATTATTTTACTTTCCGGTCAGATCTTTGACAACCTGATGATGGACCCGCCCTGGGAGTTCACTCACTTCCCCGGGATGTCCCAGACGACGTCTCTAAGGACAGGTGAGTCCCACCTGCTGCTCCAAAGTCCAATCAGCTGCTGTTTGTTTGTTGACCTTAAACCAACTTCTCAAACTTTTTTTCAAGGCTTTTATTGTCATGTGTACACAGCTAATGTAGATATGACAATGAAACTCTGAGGTCACAGGCTCCTCCAACAGAGCAACACAATTTCAATCAGGAGAGACGGTGTTGATGTAAGAATACATATTTATTGCCAGGAATACACAAATGAATGTAATGGAGTTTTGGTGATTAGGCCCCGTTGTGAAGGAGTATCATTCGGGAGGGGAGAACCGATCCGATGAAACCCCCCGGGGTCTAGACACTGGTGGTGGTGAATGGATAGTTGGGGTCGGTCTGAAGGGGAAGGGCTTAGCTTGACCCTGGTGGTGGTGAATGGATGGTTGGGTTCGGTCTGAAGGGGAGGGGCTTAGCTTGACCCTGGTGGTGGTGAATGGATGGTTGGGGTCGGTCTGAAGGGGAGTGGCTTAGCTTGACCCTGGTGGTGGTGAATGGATGGTTGGGTTCGGTCTGAAGGGGAGTGGCTTAGCTTGACCCTGGTGGTGGTGAATGGATAGTTGGGTCGGTCTGAAGGGGAGGGGCTTAGCTTGACCCTGGTGGTGGTGAATGGATAGTTGGGGTCGGTCTGAAGGGGAGGGCTTAGCTTGACCCTGGTGGTGGTGAATGGATAGTTGGGGTCGGTCTGAAGGGGAGGGGCTTAGCTTGACCCTGGTGGTGGTGAATGGATAGTTGGGGTCGGTCTGAAGGGGAGGGGCTTAGCTTGACCCTGGTGGTGGTGAATGGATAGTTTGGGTCGGTCTGAAGGGGAGGGGCTTAGCTTGACCCTGGTGGTGGTGAATGGATAGTTGGGTCGGTCTGAAGGGGAGGGGCTTAGCTTGACCCTGGTGGTGGTGAATGGATAGTTGGGGTCGGTCTGAAGGGGAGTGGCTTAGCTTGACCCTGGTGGTGGTGAATGGATGGTTGGGTTCGGTCTGACGGGGAGGGGCTTAGCTTGACCCTGGATTCAGAGGGACAGGAGGTGCAAAGGGGTGGAGGAGGGTTGCGTCGAGTCACCTGAAATGACAGCTGTCGGAGGGGAGAGCAGATTTAAAAGGGTTAGCGGAGCGCTATGATAGGCTTGTGAGAATAGAGCGAAGTGATTGGTTAAGCTGGGGAGTGACGCCCCCGATCACTTATTGAGAGGAGAGAGAGTAGTAACATAGAAATAAAAGGCTTCTCAATTCTCTAATTTCCCCTCCTCGACTCCCCTCCTCGACTCCTATCCTCGACTCCCCTCCTCGACTCCTATCCTCGTGTCTTAGTCCCGCCCACAGGAGATGCGAGCGGAGGAGCCGAGGAGGGGAACCGAGGAGAGAGGAGTCGAGGAGGGGAGCCGAGGAGAGAGGAGGGGAAGCAGCAGGCGGTTAGAGAAATGAGAACTCCTCTCCTCTGAGCGGTCATTTTAAAGAGACGTCCATTAATGATGACAGGAGGCACAGCAGCCCTCTGTCTGATGGACAGATGTGTTCATGACGACTTATATATTTACTTTTAATTCATTCACAGTGCGGTATAATGAGACAATAACAGGCTACAGATGCGGACACAAACACACACATATATTTATATAAATATACACAATTTCAGAATCAAACAAGTATGAGAGCACTCTCATAATAATGTAACACAATCTGAGACTGGATATATACAAACGACTCTTTGAAACATCACTGTTGCCGGAAATACATCCGCGGAGGAACCGTGGAGGAACCATCAGTGTATCCTCGATTATAGCTCCTCCAGAGAGCCACCTTGATGCTCGATGCTCGGTCCTCGATGTCAGAATAATACAAAATAACTTATAAATGCTTTCAACAAATAACTGAATAATACAATTTAAATCGTTATGAAAATACAATTAAGGCCTCTTTAATTTAAACTGAAGCTGTCTGATAGTAGTGGTAGTGGTAGTAGTAGTAGAAGTGGTAGTAGTGGTGGTAGTGGTAGTAGTAGAAGTAGTAGTAGTGGTGGTGGTAGTAGTGGTGGTGGTAGTAGTGGTGGTGGTAGTGGTTGTAGTAGTAGTAGTAGTAGTAGTAGTAGTGGTGGTGGTAGTGGTTGTAGTAGTAGTAGTGGTGGTGGTAGTAGGAGTAGGTGTAGGAGTAGAACCTTAGAAGAACCTTTATTTAGCCAGGAAAATCAATTAAGAACAAATTCTTATTTTCAATGATGACCTGACCGGAAGGCTTCCTGAGGGGATGGGGGTTGGGAGGAAGAAAATAAAAAGACAGAACCCAGGAGACAACACAATGACACAGAGCAGAGATGGCAGGCATAGCAGCTACACATATAACATATCTAAAATAATACTGCTGGAGTTCAATCAGTCATTGAAATAATATAGAACATTCATCCATCCATCCATTCCTTCATGGCAATGCATACTATAGGAGAGGTCAAGACATTGGTAATGAGCATCAGGCAAAGCAGCTGCATGTGTGTACCAGGGTGTTTGTAATAGTGTCCCTGAAGAGATACGATGTTAGTTATTTTAGGTAGAGAAAACGATCAGAAAGTGAGATTTGTGTTTGGAAAACGAATGTGTAAATATAGTGTAAAAACAGTGTGTGATATATATATAAAGCGTGAAAGGTGAGTTTCGTGGCGTTTTGTTGGTTTCTGTCTCTGTGGCTCTCACTTCCTGTTTGAGTCACAGCAGGGAAACTCTCTACACATTTATATATTATCAACACAATAACATATGAACATGTGGGCAATTCATCATGAATCCTAACTTCATATACATACTGCGTTACACATGAGAGTATTTGATTTGTTCCCCAGGCAGTGTTTGGTCTCTGTTTCCTCTTTGTTGACTCAATATGAAAGTGCTGCTCCTCTGAGGAAACAGAACAATAAGGTCTAGACACAGGGAGAATTAAATAAGATGTTTAAAGTAATAAACTGTTTTACTTTAATAACTGATAAAATAGAAACCCAATTTATTATATAAACATTGATCAAAAAAAAAAAGTGCCCACAAATACTAGAAAATAAATTGTTACGTTCCCTCCTGGACTAGGGGTACAAAGGGAAGTAACACCATATAAAATAACCGGGAGAGAGAAGAAACTGATTGCTGAAGCCACAAGGTTTTAATCAGTCAAAGAAAGTAAAGAGGCTCAGCAGCCAATTAGCAAACAGCACATCTAACTATACAAAACACAAGTTAAACTAGCAGGCCTCACACAGAGACACTACACATGCAGCCCAGAGGAGAAGGAGAGAGGGGGTGTTTCTCAATCTCGAGTACACTTGCTTGGTAGCACATGTCTTCAGAGTCACTCGCTTCAGAAGCGAGGCAAGAATACTTCCTGGCATTCGGAAAACGAAGAGTGGAACAGGCGAGCAGGTGTGCAGGTGTGCGTCATATGAGAGGCCCCGCCTTACAGTTTCCTCCACAGATTGGGGGAAATTGGTCCGTGCGCAAAGCATTGTGGGGATTTTAAGACCGCGGAGTCTACACATGTGCAGCCTCGAAATTTTCTCCAAACGAAGTACGCCGGGCTCGGTAGAAATCCAAGTATGCTGGACATTGGGACAGTCCTTCGGCGGCACTCCATGACGTAGCATGCTTGAAATAGTGGCTCTGGAGCAGCTTTACTCGACATTGAGAAACACCCACTGACTGCAGCCTTCCTCAGGTCCTTTATGGAGGCCCTGATTGGGGATTGGGAGCACCTGAGGGAGACAATCAGGGGGAAAGGGAGAGAGGCACGCACGCACGCACGCACGCACGCACGCACGCACGCACGCACGCACGCACGCACGCACTACGGCACGTAACATAAATATTCTCCACATACTTATATTTTTACGACCTCTAAGATGCGCTAACCTTTATTTATGAGTCCATGTTAGAGGTAAGGTTAGAGTTCATGCAAGGATAATGGGAAGAAAAAGCATAAATAACAATAAGGTCAGATGTTTTCACAGGATCTGGAAACTGTTTATTTTTGCTTTAATAAATCTATGAAATATCACAATTATAAGCTTACATTCAATCCTTTTTATGGACGGATGAGTTTGTCACACATGATCCGTTCAAGGAGCGTGGGAAAGTTAAAAATCAGAAGATTATTTCTGTTTTTACAATTTCTTTCTAAGACAAAGTGTGTATTTTTAATAAATTAAACAATCAAATAAAACGTTTTTCAGAGGAAAATAAGAATTGTAAAGAAACATGTAATTGAAGTTTTAACAGTAAACAGATTATACATTGGTATATTTGACATTTTAATGCTGACTGTGTCCCTGTGTTTGTTCCAGCGGACGGCCCGTACCTGCAGATCATAGAGCAGCCCAAGCAGGTGAGACTGTCCTCCAAACGCCTGTTCACTAAGTCAGAAATGCTAATCTCTGGAACAACATGTGTCCAGCTGCAGTTTCTTCTCTCTGTTTATTTGAACTTGTAAAACTCTTTTAATCAGATTATTAATTTCTAAAAACATCAACAATGCTTTGACATGTTAAGATCAACCTGCTTTACTGCTACTTTAGACTTTAAGTAGTTTAAAATCAACCAAAAAACACGATCTATGAATTCAAACCCCTTGTGTCCGACAACCAGACGTGTCAACAGAAAAAAGATTTGCTGCTTTTTCTGTTTTAAATCATAATTAAGTAAATGTGAAAAAGTGACATGTCATGTTACGTCAAACTACAACTAAAATGTAAACATATACAGTCAGTTACACTTTTTTAATTGACATTTAGATAAAACAAGGTATAGTTTAAACATGTGCAAATCAAGTATCTATCTATCATCTGTGCCGGATGAACCTGATTTAAAAGAGTGCTTCTGGAATAAGAAAACTAATCTCTGTGCGTTCAGGGATTTCTTCGTGGATGTTTGTTGACGGTTCTGCTCATGATTTTGTGATCAAACACGTCTCTCTTCAGTGATCGTGATGTTGTGTCAAATGTCAGTTTTCCTTGCACCGTGTCAGAGCATTTGTCCTTGTTGACGTTGCAAATGGAGCTGCTGTGATGCAGGAAAAACGTTAGACTTGATCTGATAATAGAGTATTATCATTGTGTGTGTGTGTGTGTGTGTGTGTGTGTGTGTGTGTGTGTGTGTGTGGTGTGTGTGTGTGTGTGTGTGTGGTGTGTGTGTGTGTGTGTGTGTGTGTGTGTGTGTGTGTGTGTGTGTGTGTGTGTGTGTGTGTGTGTGTGTGTGTGTGTGTGTGTGTGTGTGTGTGTGTGTGGGTGTGTGTGTGTGTGTGTGTGTGTGTGTGTGTGTGTGTGTGTGTGTGTGTGTGTGTGTGGTCTCAGCGGGGCTTCAGGTTCAGGTACGGATGTGAGGGTCCGTCTCACGGGGGATTACCGGGAGCCTCCAGTGAGAAGAACAGGAAGACTTACCCCGCCGTCAAGGTACATTTAAGATTATATTTCTGCATTCAAATCTGTAAAAAAGGACTACTCATATCTTAGATATTTAGCTCAGTTGTGTACTTCCATATCCCAAACATTACAGAGCGATGTGTAATTTTAATCAACGCAGAGGTGCGTTCATACACAAGTTATAGGAAGAATAAACAACTATTGATAAAGTGATTTGTTTGCTCAAATAAACAAATCGCTTTCTCCCAAATAAACCAATTAGATCCCCTTTGAGCAGCGTCAGCGTTGTCTGCAGGAAGCTGTCATAAAACTACTTTTCATCCAGTTTTAAGCCACATTTCCCCTCTTTCTGATATTGGTGCTTTTTAAACTCTATATTTTAACCGGATGAAGGATTTTAGTGATGGGACGTCTGGATCTGACGTTATCCGAAAAACAAGCTGAGCTAGCGTTAGCCTTTAGCTTGTAGCCTTTAGCTTGTAGCCTCTCCATCCTGTTTCCACCACAGAAACATAGATTTTTGATTTTAAACTTCATTATTCAGTGTTTTTAACTGTTTGCTTTGGAGAGGAGGAGGTCTCTGAGAATGATTCTGCTCCCTATAAAATATGTTGAGCGATCAGATCTCAAGTTATCAGCGGCTTAGCATTTGTTAGCCGTTAGCTCGTAGCTGATCCACCAGAGAAACATAAATGTTCTTAGTTAAACTGATTTATTCAGTGTTTTTAGGAGTTTTAATCCGCAGCTCTGTTTGTTTAAGAGAGGAAGATATCTTTGTGCATAATTCTGCTTTCGGTAAAACCTCCGACACTTCTTGGTCTGACGTTATCAGAGAAACAAGCTAAGCTAACGTTAGCCTTTAGCTTGTAGCTTCTCCTCCCTGTGTCCAGCAGAGAAACATAGATTTTAGATTTGAAACTGCTTTTTATGGTGTGTGTTACTGTTTTAATCCATGGCTTTGTCTGTTTTGGAGATGATTAAACCTCTGTGGATAATTTGACTTCAGGTAAAAAACTCCTGAACATCTGGACCTGACATTATCAGCAGCTGAGCATTTGTTAGCCGTTAGCTTAGAGCTGCTTGTCCCTGTGTCCACTGGAGAAACCCCAATTTTTAACATGATTCAGTGCTTTTACCAGTTTTACTTACCAAGTCAGTTTGTTTTTGAGATGATGAGACCTCTGTGGATCATTGGGTATTGTTTAAAATATACTAAACTATGAATAATTAAGTAATCGGGAGACGCTGAGTGCGATTTTTCAGTTGAGAGTAGTAGAAGTGTTGTATTGCACCTTTTTCATCATGTAGCCTCTACTGAATATAAAACATTTCAGTGTCTTGAATCGGCTCCTGGTTGAGGTGTGACATCAGAGCGCTCTCACCGGGCTGGTTTTAAACTTCATTCCTTCATAATGCGGCTATAAATAATGTCCAGGAAGTGATTTCACTTAGTGATGCAGAGAGAAGAATGAGAGCGTTATGTGGTCGACTGTCAGCAGAAACTCCTTCTGCTTCCTGTCAGCCATCTCTTTTACTAAAGAAGAGGTGTTTGACTTTTCTACAAAGGGTTTTTTCTCTTAATCACAAACTAATTGAATACATCGTGCAGATATTAAAGTGATTAAACAGCAAAGCAATTATTACAAATACATATGAGATCTTATCCGCCCTCGTCTTTTAGTTTTATTTAAATGTATTTATTGATTCTTATTTGACCACCTAGGCTGTTCTTGTTGGAAACTTCCTTATTAGTTTATATTTGTACTTATTCTAGTTGAATATACTTCTTTTGACCTTTCTTAAAGGGCCCATGTCATGGCCATTTCCACTGATCAAAGTTCCATTGTTGAGGTATACTAGAATAGATTTATACTGTGCATTGTTCCAAACTCACATTGGTTTCGCATACAGCATCTCTGTAAAGTGTGTGTATTCAGCAGTATTCACTCTCTCCACTAAACGGCTCGTTGCAGCTCTTGCCCCCCCCCTCCCTGTGACACAGTGTGCTCTGATTGGTCGGGACGTTGTGAATCGCGCTGAGCTCCGTGGAGGTGTGGTTTCCTTGTTTAGCGATACACAGCGACACAGCCAAACTCATCCTGAGCACACACAAACTCACAGCCGAAGTAAACAATAAGTGTGGCTTGATATTGAGTCAGAAAAAGGTTGATAAACGCTGTGAGAATGGGTCTGCGGAGAGAATTTCGCCGAGATCCCAACTGTCTGTTATCAGCCTGCAGCCAGGGAGGAGAAATCAGCAGAGCTGCCTGCACTGAGTGTGTGTGTGAGGAAGTCCGTGGATTGGTCAATTTGGACCAATCAGCAGAGGCTTAACGTAACGGCTCCGCGGACGTAACGTAACGGCTCCACGGATTGGTCCATTTGGTTCCGGGTACGAGCTGACGTCAGCTCGTACCCGGAACCAAGGACCAATCCGTGGAGCAAAGAAAGAAACTGAGAAATCTCCAACGAGGCGTTTTGGGGAGGAATTTTCTGTTAGAGTTTTACTCGCTACAGGGTGTACTTTGAGGGTTTGTGACTCTGCAGACCGTTTACATGCATAAAAACCTACATAACACACAAGGTGACGGGGAATAACCAGAAAAGCATGACACCTCTCCTTTAAACAAAGGATTAAGTTAATTAAAATAGGCTCGATGTAACAACTTAGCACTCATAGAAAAGGCTTGAGCCCAGTCTGCTCTGATTGGTTAGCTGTAGCTCTGTTGTGATTGGTCAACCACTTAGGCTAAGGGGCGGGACAACTCTATCACGTACAATGTGTTGGAGCGCTAGCCAATAGGAGCGCGAGTGCTCCGTAGTCATGTTTAATAATTGTCTGTGTGATAGAGATGATGCAATGTGTTTAGTGTTTGTTATGTACCGACCTAAGGACTGCAGATTATTTCTTTTTATAAATTCCTACCTAACTCATCTCTTCTCTTTTCTGAGATGAATGTATTTGTGTGCATGGTCCTTGTTGAAATAAATGCATAATAATAATAATGTCACTGTGTTCTGGAACTTTGGGGATTTTAGCCTCTGCAGACCGTTAACATGCACTAACACCTACAGAACACTACAGGAGAGGGAACACCACAGAAAGCAGAAGCCTCTTTAAAGCTAACACAGATTACAGAGGATCATTTGAGAAGTCTTTTATGGTCTGTTATCTTTAATATGATAATTAGGGACTCCTCCCTGGCTTCCCTCTCTCTTCGGGGGATTCCCCAGGTTCAATAAACTCCTCTGTGGTTTCCAAACGTCCAGTTTAATCTCACCTAGAGTTTGTCCGCTGCAGAGAGACTTTACAGCCGGACCCAGCTGTAGTTCTTCCTACATTCAGTGTTCTGTTCTTCCCTCGTTTATAACTGAACTATGGGGTGTAGAGCCCTGACGGTCTTTCATCGCATATCACTTCTTTATGCAGGTCTTTTCTTGTAGATCTCTAAAGGTATTGTAGTAACATGTAGGTGAGCGTATAAAAGACTGAATGCTTTGCAAGTCACAATCAAAAAATATTCCGTCAGATTTTACGAGAATAAAGTCGTACATTTTTGGAAAATAGGGTTTTTTATTCAAATAAAACAAATCACTTTCTCCCAAATAAACCACTTGAATCCCCTTTGAGCCAGAGGCTTTCATTAACTCACTGTTATCCAGTTTGAAATCACATCGTCACCGTATTATTTTCTGATCTTCGTTCTTTTTATGTCTTTATTGAACTTTATTCACAAACCTCCCATTTCACATAAAAACCCAGAAGATTTATCTAGCATTTCATTTTCAAGAGAAGAGAGGACTCTTTAAAGTAGAGACACTACACACTGATATACACCTGAACATCAGCAGGAGAGGACTCTTTAAAGTAGAGACACTACATACTGATATACACCTGAACATCAGCAGGAGAGGACTCTTTAAAGTAGAGACACTACATACTGATATACACCTGAACATCAGCAGAGAGGACTCTTTAAAGTAGAGACACTACATACTGATATACACCTGAACATCAGCAGGAGAGGACTCTTTAAAGTAGAGACACTACATACTGATATACACCTGAACATCAGCAGGAGAGACTCTTTAAAGTAGAGACACTACATACTGATATACACCTGAACATCAGCAGAGAGGACTCTTTAAAGTAGAGACACTACATACTGATATACACCTGAACATCAGCAGGAGAGGACTCTTTAAAGTAGAGACACTACATACTGATATACACCTGAACATCAGCAGGAGAGGACTCTTTAAAGTAGAGACACTACATACTGATATACACCTGAACATCAGCAGAGAGGACTCTTTAAAGTAGAGACACACATACATATACACCTGAACATCAGCAGGAGAGGACTCTTTAAAGTGAGACACTACATACTGATATACACCTGAACATCAGCAGGAGAGGACTCTTTAAAGTAGAGACACTACATACTGATATACACCTGACATCAGCAGGAGAGACTCTTTAAAGTAGAGACACTACATACTGATATACACCTGAACATCAGCAGGAGAGACTCTTTAAAGTAGAGACACTACATACTGATATACACCTGAACATCAGCAGGAGAGGACTCTTTAAAGTAGAGACACTAAATACTGATATACACCTGAACATCAGCAGGAGAGGACTCTTTAAAGTAGAGACACTACATACTGATATACACCTGAACATCAGCAGGAGAGGACTCTTTAAAGTAGAGACACTACATACTGATATACACCTGAACATCAGCAGGAGAGAACTCTTTAAAGTAGAGACACTACATACTGATTAACTAATTATATTTTTTAAACTCTATAATTTATCGCCTACATCTTATATTATATTATTATAGTGTTTCTAGTCTCCCACAATCCTCAGCTTCAAATCAGACGACCCTCTGTGGTTTGTAGACCTCATGTTGAGAACCCCCCCCCCCCCCCCCCCTCACAGATATACAGAGTTTTTGTTTCATGTTTTTTTTCTGAAGCTCCCACATGTTCTGACTAAAAGCAGAGGGGGAAATCCCCAAATTCCTGCCGCAGTCTGCAGACATATATCCGACGTTTCACACAAATCCAGATCGTAGACACGTCCCAACAGATCACATTATCCTTAAAGCAGAAAACTGTGAAGGGAATCATTTTTTTTTAATTAATTTACTTGTGAGATTTCCCTTCAGGAGAAATTTGAAGATTCAATGAATATTTTTCTAAATTTTATTTTTATTTTGAACTTGTAACAAATACAAAAACTGAAATATGAACAACGACTCTTAACATGAAAAACAAGACATTCATTTGTTGATTTAAGTAATCCACAGTTTTATATATAAGTGTGTTTCTCTTCAGTTGAGTTTTGGGTTAAAGAATCCTCTGCTTGTCTGAACATGCCCAGGTTAATACTGACACACACCCACACACACACACACACACACACACACACACACACACACACACACGCGCTCACGCGGGAATTTCCTCCCATGACAGCCGGTGTAATTAGCAGGAAGTGGCGTTGCGTCAGAAGCAGGAAAGGTGTTGAGTGTCTGGAGGTGGAGAGCGCCCACTCTGCACCAGAAACACTGACTCCATTTATAATATTGATTTTCATGACCGTTGAGTCCATGCAGCTGCAGGAAGAAAAACAAAATTAAAATATGTTCCTATCAGCAACCCATTTTTCCATAATCATCATTTCCTGTTGTAGTTTTTTTTTCCTCACTGCTACTTTCACTACGCTATTGTTTAACTACATTTCCCAAAATGCACTGCAAGAAGCCGAACAATAGCCTGATCTTCCATTTACCTTGTGTAGTGAAATGTATTTAATAATAAATAATAATAATTATAATGCATTTACATTCCATGTCACTTGTTAGACGCTTTTATCCAAAGCGACTCACACACATTCAGTCTGTGGACAATCCCCACAGGAGCAACTCGGGGTGAAGTGTCCCAGGGACACAACGACATGCTGACTGCAGTGGGACTCGAACTTGCTATCCCCGGATTTGAAGTCCAGCACACTCTATCCACTGAGCCACAGCCTCCCTGAGTATTTATATAGGTGCCTTCAAGGCTCTCAAGGTCGTCGTACAAGATAAACAAACACAAAACACCGGCAGATAAACAAGACAATTAATCAATATCAACAGAGGATGGGTCATGTGATCAGGGTGGATATGCCAGTGTGAAGAGACGTGATTTGAGAAAATGGAGGGAGAGTCAATATTCCGGATGTCCGTTCACACACATCCTATTAAAGGGGACCTATTATGCACATCCCCTTCTTCAGGTCTCTTCTACATCAACATGTGTCCCCTCTTCTTCATGTCTCTTCTACATCAACATGTGTCCCCTCTTCTTCATGTCTCTTCTACATCAACATGTGTCCCCTCTTCTTCATGTCTCTTCTACATCAACATGTGTCCCCTTCTTCATGTCTCTTCTACATCAACATGTGTCCCCTCTTCTTCATGTCTCTTCTACATCAACATGTGTCCCCTCTTCTTCATGTCTCTTCTACATCAACATGTGTCCCCTCTTCTTCATGTCTCTTCTACATCAACATGTGTCCCCTCTTCTTCATGTCTCTTCTACATCAACATGTGTCCCCTCTTCTTCATGTCTCTTCTACATACACATGTGTCCCCTCTTCTTCATGTCTCTTCTACATCAACATGTGTCCCCTCTTCTTCATGTCTCTTCTACATCAACATGTGTCCCCTCTTCTTCATGTCTCTTCTACATCAACATGTGTCCCCTCTTCTCATGTCTCTTCTACATCAACATGTGTCCCCTCCTCATGTCTCTTCTACATCAACATGTGTCCCCTCTTCTTCATGTCTCTTCTACATCAACATGTGTCCCCTCTTCTTCATGTCTCTTCTACATCAACATGTGTCCCCTCTTCTTCATGTCTCTTCTACATCAACATGTGTCCCCTCTTCTTCATGTCTCTTCTACATCAACATGTGTCCCCTCTTCTTCATGTCTCTTCTACATCAACATGTGTCCCCTCTTCTTCATGTCTCTTCTACATCAACATGTGTCCCCTCTTCTTCATGTCTCTTCTACATCAACATGTGTCCCCTCTGTGTAAAGAGACTCTGAAAGTTTCAGGAACAAAGATTCTCTCTCTTTTTCTCCTGATCCATTTCTATAAAAACCTGTCTGAAAATGAGCTGATCAGATTTTGGCCACTTGATGATGTCATCACGATGTTTTGTCTTGTGTAACCATTAGCCAATCAGCAACCAAGGTAACCCCCCCCCCCCTTATCACCTGAATCTCCTCCTAGAGCACCATTGAGTTCTTTGTAACCAAATGTCTCTCAGAGGGGCGTGGGGAGGGGCTCCTTATTTTCATCTAAAGTAACAGACAGAGAATCAGCACTTTGGAAACAGGGCTGAAACAGAGGGCATTATGGGTAATGCTGCAATGATCTGTTTGGTGTTTCAGCCAATCAGAGACAGGCTCTGGATATATCTGAGACCTGTGATATATTGATGAAGAGGAGGATGATAGGGGACCTGTGATATATTGATGAAGAGGAGGATGATAGGGGAGCTTTAAGGCATGTTTTAACTGTTCCCGTCCTGAACTGTAAAACATCTGAAAATGAAACTTTAGAAATGAATTGACCTCATTTCATTCTAATAATAGTGAACATCAATGATATCGATTTTCTCCAAGTCTTGTCACTGATGTAAAAACACACACTTCATAATGTGTTCTAACTGGGGCCTTTTTTACACAGTGAGGACTTTTTGGGGGAAACTGCGGAGGTTTTCGGAGAGAAGGGACGTTTTTAGAAAGTAACAACATAGAGTATTTATCCGTGATGTTTCCTATCAAAGAGCTGCCAGAGAAAGGTCTAGCACCAAGCTCATTAACAAAGATCAACCAACTGGGGTTTCTTTTGTAACTTGAGGTTTCTGAGTGAGTTCGTGTGCATCGGGTCGATCAGACGTTTTGCAGCAGAAGACAGAGACCACAAATAAATTAAAGTGTGAATCTGGCAGGAAACCAAAACTGCAGCTCGCTGTGTTTCGAGGAACGAGGAAGTGCCGCCGAGTTTATTCACCTGCAGCCGTTACAGCACTCCTGCAACAACATGATACACACACACACACACACACACACACTCACACGATGGAAACAGGAACACTGTATTTCACGTCTGATTTCCTTTGAACAAACGTTTTCACTGATGAGATTCCTTGATATAAACAACTTGCCGTATCGTTATTTGAATCGCCTTATTCACTAGTTTCTCGCCAGTCAATATCATCTTGAAAAATATCAGCTTTTCCTTTAATTTACACATTTTGTAATTATTGAATTACTCATTTTATCTCGCTCTCTAACTGGTGCCGTCTGTTGTTCTGCTGGGTAACCCTGCAACACGCTTGTTACGTCCCCTCCTGGACTAGGGGACCGAAGGGAAGTAACAAAATATAAAATAACCGGGCGAGAGAAAAGAGGAGGAAACCGATTTGTGAAGCCACAAGATGGACTTTCCTTCATCAAAGAGACTCACCAGCCAGTTTGCAAACTTGCGACAAATCCAAAACAATTTTCTCATAACAGAAAGCGACCACAGGAAATCCTAACAATACTCAGAACTTCTATACGTTGCACGTCCTACGTAGACAACAACAAAACACTGCTGCACAGATCACCCACTGCCATCCATGCAGCTCGCAGGAGAAGAGAGAGGCTGCAGCCTTCCTCAGGTCCTTCATGGAGGCCCTGATGGAGAGGCTGCACCTGGAGGGAGACAATCAGGGGGAGAGAGAGAGAGACTGCAGCCTTCCTCAGGTCCTTCATGGAGGCCCTGATGGAGAGGCTGCAGCCTTCCTCAGGTCCTTCATGGAGGCCCTGAGGGAGAGGCTGCAGCCTTCCTCAGGTCCTTCATGGAGGCCCTGATGGAGAGGCTGCACCTGGAGGGAGACAATCAGGGGGAGAGAGAGAGAGACTGCAGCCTTCCTCAGGTCCTTCATAGAGGCCCTGAGGGAGAGGCTGCACCTGGAGGGAGATAATCAGAGGGAGAGAGAGAGAGACACACACGTGCGCGCACACACACACACACACACACACACACACACACACACACACACACACCTACTACGGCACGTAACAATGCTGCTGGACTAAAAACAATTATCCAGTTTTATTTTTGAGGATCTTTTTAAATTGGACTGATCTGGTAAATGTTTCAAGATGCGTCATCCTCCCTGGAAATAAACCTGATTCTGAAACCCTTTTTCTTTATCAGTTTGAGACTGTTTTAACATTTATTTAAAAAGCTGAAGCTGTCTTTCCATTTGTTGAAGCCTTGTCTATTGTCACGTATAATAAACCAAACCTTGTTTACGTGCTACTTGATTAGCTTCAAATTAGCCAAACCTTGTTTACGTGCTACTTGATTAGCTTCAAATTAGCCAAACCTTGTTTACGTGCTACTTGATTAGCTTCAAATTAGCCAAACCTTGTTTACGTGCTACTTGATTAGCTTCAAATTAGCCAAACTATTGAAGAAGATGGACCTTTTTATTGATTGAATTTCAGTTTTCCACTCTGTTATTATAATAACAAGATAAGATAAGAAGTCCTTTATTGATCCCAATGTGGGAGATGTTTGTGGTGCAGCATGAAAGATAAGGTATTATTATTATAGAAATTAAAAGACTAGAAATAAACAAGAAAGCAGAAAATATACATGTTGAATTACGCACATGCATCTTTTGTTGTTATACATACAAATACACAGAATTATGGTCGTGCACATTGAGAGGATCAGAGTGGAGAGGCTGCCTCGGTGCCTTGCTCAAGGGCTCCTCCGCAGGTGAACTGGCTCCTCTCCACACTCTGTAATCAATAAAATGAAATATATAAGAACAGTTCATAGCAGGGAATCTCATCACAGCGAAAACGTTATTTCTACATAAAGGAATCAATCCAATCCAACTTTATTTATACAGCACGTTTCAAAACAACAGTTGACCAAAGTGCTGCACATCAATATATAAAAAGCAGCATAAATACATTTAGACAAAACAAATGTAAAAGCACACGACAATAAAACCGTACTTAGTGTAGCCACAGACTGAAGAGCTCTCACACACGATGTTAAAACATTTCAAAACACAACAAAATAGAAAACCCCGATTTAAAAACGGTCTTATAAGTGGTCTGCAAAAACACGGGAGAACCAGAAGGTCTTTAAACGAGATTTAAAAACAGGCGAAGTGGGAGCAAATCGTACAGTGTTCCTGTTTCCATCGTGTGTGTGTGTGTGTGTGTGTGTGTGTGTGTGTGTTTGCACGTAAAACATGTTTGTAAATCATGTTGCTGCAGGTAAATAAACAATTCGATTCGATCGGGACGTTAACCGGCAACCCTTTGGTCCGTAGTCCAAGTCCCTACAGACTGAACCACTGTCTGGTGTGTGTGTTTCAGATCAGTAACTATTAGATGTTCTATGAGAAGGCCCAGACTAATGTCTGGTGTGTGTGTTTCAGATCAGTAACTATTAGATGTTCTATGAGAAGGCCCAGACTAATGTCTGGTGTGTGTGTTTCAGATCAGTAACTATTAGATGTTCTATGAGAAGGCCCAGTCTAATGTCTGGTGTGTGTGTTTCAGATCAGTAACTATTAGATTTTCTTTGAGAAGGCCCAGTCTAATGTCTGGTGTGTGTGTTTCAGATCAGTAACTATTAAATGTTCTTTGAGAAGGCCCAGACTAATGTCTGGTGTGTGTGTTTCAGATCAGTAACTATTAGATGTTCTATGAGAAGGCCCAGTCTAATGTCTGGTGTGTGTGTTTCAGATCAGTAACTATTAGATGTTCTATGAGAAGGCCCAGTCTAATGTCTGGTGTGTGTGTTTCAGATCAGTAACTATTAGATGTTCTTTGAGAAGGCCCAGTCTAATGTCTGGTGTGTGTGTTTCAGATCAGTAACTATTAGATTTTCTTTGAGAAGGCCCAGTCTAATGTCTGGTGTGTGTGTTTCAGATCAGTAACTATTAAATGTTCTTTGAGAAGGCCCAGACTAATGTCTGGTGTGTGTGTTTCAGATCAGTAACTATTAGATGTTCTATGAGAAGGCCCAGTCTAATGTCTGGTGTGTGTGTTTCAGATCAGTAACTACCAGGGTCCGGCGCGGGTTGTGGTCCAGCTGGTGACGGCGCTGACTCCTCTCCCTCAGCTCCACGCTCACAGTCTGGTGGGGAAACAGTGCGATAAAGGGATCTGCGTCACCGACCTGCTGCCCAAAGACTCCAACATCAGGTCTGATTGAATATATTGATGAAAAACAGTATAATAGGGGACCTTTTAAAGAGGGTTTCATCCTCCAATTCTATCTATCTACACACACACACACACACACACACACACACACACACACACACACACACACACACACACACACACACACACACACTCACAGCTGTGTTTCTGCTGTCAGCTTCCCTAACCTGGGCATCCTCCACGTCACCAAGAAGAACGTGGCGAAGACTCTTGAGGAGAGGATGGTGGAGGCCTTTAGGCTGGGCTACAGCTGCGGAGTCTCCATCCACCCCGATATCGACGCCATGCAGGGGGAGGTCCGGGTCCCCCGAGAACTCTCCGGTCAGTGTGTGAATAAATAAGGAGATTAAAATAACGAAACGGCAAGAAAAAAGTTGTTTATAGAAGGAAATGTCATCATGGTGAAAACGTTTGTTTTACATAAAGGAAATCAGATGTAAAATACTGTGTGTGTGTGTGTGTGTGTGTGTGTGTGTGTGTGTGTGTGTGTGTGTGTGTCAAGGCCAGCTTTATTGTCAATCTTTCAGTTTGTGTGTACAGACAGAGAGATCGAAATACCGTTTCCCACAATCCAGAATACAAAAACAAATATATATAAACGTGTGTGTGTGTGTAC
>CM062271.1:2046922-2066922 GCA_031216635.1 Dissostichus eleginoides | reverse complement strand
ATATAAGTCTGTATATCAGCATGTAGTGTCTCTACTTTAAAGAGTCCTCTCCTGCTGATGTTCAGGTGTATATCAGCATGTAGTGTCTCTACTTTAAAGAGTCCTCTCCTGCTGATGTTCAGGTGTATATCAGCATGTAGTGTCTCTACTTTAAAGAGTCCTCTCCTGCTGATGTTCAGGTGTATATCAGTATGTAGTGTCTCTACTTTAAAGAGTCCTCTCCTGCTGATGTTCAGGTGTATATCAGTATGTAGTGTCTCTACTTTAAAGAGTCCTCTCCTGCTGATGTTCAGCTGTATATCAGTATGTAGTGTCTCTACTTTAAAGAGTCCTCTCCTGCTGATGTTCAGCTGTATATCAGTATGTAGAGCAGGGGTCTCCAACACGTCGATCGCGAGCTACCGGTAGCTCGCGGTCAGCTTTTCAGTAGCTCTCCGCTCGCGGTTCGCAGACTGTGTAGAAAAAATCCGACGACAATAAATGCACCTGAATCAGTCCGTGTCGCTGCGGCTCAGACACACATGGATTTATGTTATAGAAAATGCTCGCGTTAGCACCATGTCAGGTTTCTGGTGGATTTAATCCAGTCTTGGATTGCAGAGTATGAATGTCCTCTTGCTATTTTCAGTTGATAAATACGTGTGTAAAGTTTGTGAAGGCTGGAGGAAAGCTTCCGCGATCACCGTCTCCTCTGTTCCTCCAAACCCCGCCCCCTCCCTGAAAATAATGAGTGACAGGCTGATAGTGACCTGATAGAAACTTTATTATTCACTTAATCACTGATTGAGATATGATGAAGCTAACTTAATCTCATACATTCATGGGATTTATGTAACAGTAAGACAGAGAATGTAAGTGTGCACCCACATGCAGTATTTTAGTTTGTATGCTGTTGTAAATACTCCTGTTGTCTTGTGTTGTCACATTCAGGACCTTCAGTGTCCTTTTTTAACAGAAGACCGTTGCTAGAAGCTGCAGCTAGACTGCAGAAGCATTAGTTTTTAGTTTTTGAGGATGGAACAATTTCACACACAGATATAGGGAGGCTAGACCTATACAATTGATTTATTATGGTTTATAATTTAATGTCAAGACGAAGAAGAAAAAGATGGCTGAACTGTTCAGTGTCAATCCTGTGGAGATGGAGGTTATAAATCTCCAAAATCATGTTCAGCTTAAGTCTCAGCAAAACTCACAACATTTCTGGAGCCTTGTAGACCCAGAAAACTATCAGAACATTCACCAAGCAGCACTGAAAAGGTCTGCTTTATTTGGCTCTACAGACCTTTGTGAAGCAGCTTTTTCTGACATGAATGAAATCTAAATACAGAACAAGACTGACTGATGAACATTTAAATGACTCTATTAGAGTGAACCTAAGTGGGTCCAGCAGACCCCTCTATGGTGGACTCCATGCAGCGCCAGTCCTCTCACTGACTGTGAAAAAGATGAATGCACTTATTTTACATGTGCCATAAGATGTTGTACGGTGGTGATTAAGGTGATGTACTCACTATGTGGGCCATGATAATATGTGAGAAATTGTCGTTTTCTTGGACCTTGATGTGAAGTTAAGATTTTTGATAAGCTTTAGGTATTGCAATTTCACACGTGTACAAAAGTATAGCTTAATTCAACTGATGAGTGCTATGTGAATAAATGTAAGCGATGTGATGCAAGTAGCTCTTGGCCACTTTCATTTTTTCAAAGTAGCTCTCAGATGAAGAAAGGTTGGAGACCCCTGATGTAGTGTCTCTACTTTAAAGTCCTCTCCTGCTGATGATCAGGTGTATATCAGTATGTAGTGTCTCTACTTTAAAGAGTCCTCTCTGCTGATGTTCAGGTGTATATCAGTATGTAGTGTCTCTACTTTAAAGAGTCCTCTCTGCTGATGTTCAGGTGTATATCAGTATGTAGTGTCTCTACTTTAAAGAGTCCTCTCCTGCTGATGTTCAGGTGTATATCAGTATGTAGTGTCTCTACTTTAAAGAGTCCTCTCCTGCTGATGTTCAGGTGTATATCAGTATGTAGTGTCTCTACTTTAAAGAGTCCTCTCTGCTGATGTTCAGGTGTATATCAGTATGTAGTGTCTCTACTTTAAAGAGTCCTCTCCTGCTGATGTTCAGGTGTATATCAGTATGTAGTGTCTCTACTTTAAAGAGTCCTCTCTGCTGATGTTCAGGTGTATATCAGTATGTAGTGTCTCTACTTTAAAGAGTCCTCTCCTGCTGATGTTCAGGTGTATATCAGTATGTAGTGTCTCTACTTTAAAGAGTCCTCTCCTGCTGATGTTCAGGTGTATATCAGTATGTAGTGCCTCTACTTTAAAGAGTCCTCTCCTGCTGATGTTCAGGTGTATATCAGTATGGAGTGTCTCTACTTTAAAGAGTCCTCTCCTGCTGATGTTCAGGTGTATATCAGTATGTAGTGTCTCTACTTTAAAGAGTCCTCTCCTGCTGATGTTCAGGTGTATATCAGTATGTAGTGTCTCTACTTTAAAGAGTCCTCTCCTGCTGATGTTCAGGTGTATATCAGTATGTAGTGTCTCTACTTTAAAGAGTCCTCACTGCTGATGTTCAGGTGTATATCAGTATGTAGTGTCTCTACTTTAAAGAGTCCTCTCCTGCTGATGTTCAGGTGTATATCAGTATGTAGTGTCTCTACTTTAAAGAGTCCTCTCCTGCTGATGTCAGGTGTATATCAGTATGTAGTGTCTCTACTTTAAAGAGTCCTCTCCTGCTGATGTTCAGGTGTATATCAGTATGTAGTGTCTCTACTTTAAAGAGTCCTCTCCTGCTGATGTTCAGGTGTATATCAGTATGTAGTGTCTCTACTTTAAAGAGTCCTCTCCTGCTGATGTTCAGGTGTATATCAGTATGTAGTGTCTCTACTTTAAAGAGTCCTCTCCTGCTGATGTTCAGGTGTATATCAGTATGTAGTGTCTCTACTTTAAAGAGTCCTCTCCTGCTAATGTTCAGGTGTATATCAGTATGTAGTGTCTCTACTTTAAAGAGTCCTCTCCTGCTGATGATCAGGTGTATATCAGTATGTAATGTCTCTACTTTAAAGAGTCCTCTCCTGCTGATGTTCAGGTGTATATCAGTATGTAGTGTCTCTACTTTAAAGAGTCCTCTCCTGCTAATGTTCAGGTGTATATCAGTATGTAGTGTCTCTACTTTAAAGAGTCCTCTCCTGCTGATGTTCAGGTGTATATTAGTATGTAGTGTCTCTACTTTAAAGAGTCCTCTCCTGCTAATATTCAGGTGTATATCAGTATGTAGTGTCTCTACTTTAAAGAGTCCTCTCCTGCTGATGTTCAGGTGTACATCAGTATGTAGTGTCTCTACTTTAAAGAGTCCTCTCCTGTTGATGTTCAGGTGTATATCAGTATGTAGTGTCTCTACTTTAAAGAGTCCTCTCCTGCTGATGTTCAGGTGTATATCAGTATGTAGTGTCTCTACTTTAAAGATTCCTCTCCTGCTGATGTTCAGGTGTATATCAGTATGTAGTGTCTCTACTTTAAAGAGTCCTCTCCTGCTGATGTTCAGGTGTATATCAGTATGTAATGTCTCTACTTTAAAGAGTCCTCTTGCTGATGTTCAGGTGTATATCAGTATGTAGTGTCTCTACTTTAAAGAGTCCTCTCCTGCTGATGATCAGGTGTATATCAGTATGTAATGTCTCTACTTTAAAGAGTCCTCTCCTGCTGATGTTCAGGTGTATATCAGTATGTAGTGTCTCTACTTTAAAGAGTCCTCTCCTGCTAATGTTCAGGTGTATATCAGTATGTAGTGTCTCTACTTTAAAGAGTCCTCTCCTGCTGATGTTCAGGTGTATATCAGTATGTAGTGTCTCTACTTTAAAGAGTCCTCTCCTGCTAATATTCAGGTGTATATCAGTATGTAGTGTCTCTACTTTAAAGAGTCCTCTCCTGCTGATGTTCAGGTGTACATCAGTATGTAGTGTCTCTACTTTAAAGAGTCCTCTCTGTTGATGTTCAGGTGTATATCAGTATGTAGTGTCTCTACTTTAAAGAGTCCTCTCCTGCTGATGTTCAGGTGTATATCAGTATGTAGTGTCTCTACTTTAAAGAGTCCTCTCCTGCTGATGTTCAGGTGTATATCAGTATGTAGTGTCTCTACTTTAAAGAGTCCTCTCCTGCTGATGTTCAGGTGTACATCAGTATGTAGTGTCTCTACTTTAAAGAGTCCTCTCCTGTTGATGTTCAGGTGTATATCAGTATGTAGTGTCTCTACTTTAAAGAGTCCTCTCCTGCTGATGTTCAGGTGTATATCAGTATGTAGTGTCTCTACTTTAAAGAGTGCTCTCCTGCTGATGTTCAGGTGTATATCAGTATGTAGTGTCTCTACTTTAAAGAGTCCTCTCCTGCTGATGTTCAGGTCTATATCAGTATGTAGTGTCTCTACTTTAAAGAGTCCTCTCCTGCTGATGTTCAGGTGTATGTATTGATGGTGTTTGATTGTCTGTTTTTCCCTCAGAAGCCCCGAACGCCTCTAATCTGAAGATTGTTCGGATGGATCGAACGGCCGGCTGTGTGAGCGGAGGAGAGGAGGTTTACCTGCTATGTGACAAGGTGCAGAAAGGTGAGAAACACGTTGAAACATAGTGAATAAAATATATTATATAATATGAAGTGTTCGGGAAAATAGTGAATGTCCTCTTCCAACATGAGAGTAACATGATAACAAAGGTATCCCAACTGTAGCTGTGTTCATGACAGGATGTATGATTACCTAGAAGAGCATCAGGACTGTTTGAGGCATATGATAGCTATGTGATTAACATGATGATTCAGCCTCTATGGAGAGAGACATATGACAAGCATGATCATTTCTGACTTGGAGCTAATCTGAAGTAAACATTGAATACTGCTTTCTATTCCTCCATCTTGTGACTGTGTAACTCCCTCTCTTGGATATCAGCATGTGAAGGACACTGTTCAGGAACTAGTTGATGGTCTGTATGTGATGACTACTTCCATTCTGGAGAGGATCACAAATACATGGATCCTGAGATTGAAGCTCAAGCCGGGGACGAATGATATGTTTCTAACAGTTAGCATAAAACCACACACACAGGTTTGACTCATCATGAAGATTGTCCCTCTCGTAGTGTCTGTAAAGTGATGATTCAATGATAAAAAAAAATGAATTTCCATTTTCACTCTTCCTCAGTTCGTTACCAGTTTCTCTAATGTAACAAAGTGCAGGAAATGTAAATAAATCAGCTGATATCGCCCCCTGCTGGAGGCTTTAATAACACCCCTGCACTCTGTTTAAATGAGGATTAAGTGATTTTTATCAGTGATGTTTCCTGAAACACCACAGCCTAAATAGTACATTTTATTCAGATCTATTGACATATCTCCCCTGGAGTACTGTTGTTGTTTCTTCCATAGAAAGCCACAGTGTCAATATGCAAACAAACATTCAAAAGGTTAAAACATGGGGAAATAAATGAATATTTGGTAGTGATAATAATAATAATTGTGTTTGTGTGTGTGTGTGTGTGTGTGTGTGTGTGTGTGTGTGTGTTTTCTAGATGATATCCAGGTGAGGTTCTATGAAGAGGACGACTCGGGGTTAATCTGGGAGGCTCTGGGAGATTTTTCCCCGACAGACGTGCACAGACAGGTCGGTATTTCTGTTTATATTTAATTAAAAAAATAAAATACTACAGGATAGAATAGTAGAGTAATAATAGCAGTTCAATCAGGAGAGACGGTGTTGATGAAAGAATACATATTTATTGCCAGGAATACACAAATGAATGTAATGGAGTTTTGGTGATTAGGCCCGTTGTGCAGGAGTATCATTCGGGAGGGGGGGAGAACCGATCCGATGAAACCCAGGGGTCTAGACCCTGGTGGTGGTGAATGGATATGGGGTCGGTCTGAAGGGAAGGGCTTAGCTTGACCCTGGTGGTGGTGAAGTGGAATGGAGGGGGTCTGAAGGGGGGGCTTAGCTTGACCCTGGTGGTGGTGAATGGATGGTTGGGGTCGGTCTGAAGGGGAGGGCTTAGCTTGACCCTGGTGGTGGTGAATGGATGGTTGGGGTCGGTCTGAAGGGGAGGCTTAGCTTGACCCTGGTGGTGGTGAATGGATGGTTGGGGTCGGTCTGAAGGGGAGGGGCTTAGCTTGCTGACCCTGGTGGGTGAATGGATGGTTGGGGTCGGTCTGAAGGGGAGGGGCTTAGCTTGACCCTGGTGGTGGTGAATGGATGTGGGGTCGGTCTGAAGGGGAGGGGCTTAGCTTGACCCTGGTGGTGGTGAATGGATGGTTGGGGTCGGTCTGAAGGGGAGGGGCTTAGCTTGACCCTGGTGGTGGTGAATGGATGGTTGGGGTCGGTCTGAAGGGGGGGGCTTAGCTTGACCCTGGTGGTGGTGAATGGATAGTTGGGGTCGGTCTGAAGGGGAGGGGCTTAGCTTGACCCTGGTGGTGGTGAATGGATGGTTGGGGTCGGTCTGAAGGGGAGGGGCTTAGCTTGACCCTGGTGGTGGTGAATGGATAGTTGGGGTCGGTCTGAAGGGGAGGGGCTTAGCTTGACCCTGGTCGTGGTGAATGGATAGTTGGGGTCGGTCTGAAGGGGAGGGGCTTAGCTTGACCCTGGTCGTGGTGAATGGATAGTTGTGTTTGGTCTGAAGGGGAGGGGCTTAGCTTGACCCTGGATTCAGAGGGACAGGAGGTGAAAAGGGGTGGAGGAGGGTTGCGTCGAGTCACCTGAAATGGCAGCTGTCAGAGGGGAGAGCAGATTTAAAAAGGTTTAGCGGAGCCCTATGATAGGCTTGTGAGAATAGAGCGAAGTGATTGGTTAAGTTGGGGAGTGACGCCCCCGATCACTTATTGAGAGGAGAGAGAGTAGTAACATAGAACTAGAAAATGCATTTCCTGCAGAAAATGCGTGCGAATGCTGTAAACTGTGAACATTTGTGGCTGAATTTAGCTGAAAATGCAGAAAAAGCTGAATATTTTATTAGCTGAATGGTAGCTGCTTTTAGCTACAAAAACCAAGTAAGTGTGTGGCTGAACTTAGCGGAGAAATGCAGAAAAGTGAAATGATTTGAATCAAATTGTTACAGCTCAAATGCATTGCAATGACTTCCATGTTAAAAAAAGACTTTAACAAGCTGAATATTGTAAAAAGTATAACATATTTTGAAAAAGCTGAAGGTTTCCCATCGATTCCTGAAAAGGCTGAATAGTTTAATATTTGAATGGTTTCTGTAGCTGAAAATAAGCTGAAGTTATGGAGAGCCAAAGTATTGGCTGAAATAAGCTGTAAACAGCATTCGCACTATAGTTCTTCAAATCTTTATGCCCCTTCAGACCGACCCCAACTATCCATTACAGAAACCATTCAAATATCGGATCTAAATAGTGAATGAATGAGGAAAGACGGTCGTCCTGGTTGAACCTGTCTTCCTGGTTGAACCTGGTTGAACCGGTCGTCCTGGTTGAACCGGTCGTCCTGGTTGAACCTGGTTGAACCGGTCGTCCTGGTTGAACCTGGTTGAACCTGGTTGAACCGGTCGTCCTGGTTGAACCGGTCGTCCTGGTTGAACCTGGTTGAACCTGTCTTCCTGGTTGAACCTGGTTGAACCTGTCTTCCTGGTTGAACCTGGTTGAACCTGTCTTCCTGGTTGAACCTGGTTGAACCTGTCTTCCTGGTTGAACCTGGTTGAACCTGTCTTCCTGGTTGAACCTGTCTTCCTGGTTGAACCTGTCTTCCTGGTTGAACCTGTCTTCCTGGTTGAACCTGTCAGCTTATCAGCTGAGACGCACTACACCTTCGGCAAGCCCGGAGCGAAAACTTTGCATGGCTTTGCTAAACGCTAGGTCGATAGCAAACAAATCGTTCCTGTTAAATGACTTCTTCACCTCTCGTGAACTGGATTTTATGTTTCTGACGGAGACCTGGGTCCACGCTGGCGAGTATACACCGTTCTCTGAACTTCTTCCTCCTGACTGTACATTCTTCAGCTCCCCCCGTACCACCGGCCATGGTGGGGGCATAGCATCAGTGTTTAGAGCTAACCTCCAATGCCGACTGCTTCACCCTGTAACTAGCTACGCTAGCTTTGAGTTGCAGCTTTTTGAACTGAACCCGGCCTCGCCTGTGCTCTGCGCAGTCGTGTATCGTCCGCCAAAGTGCAATAAGGATTTCATAAATGACTTTTCTGACTTTCTGTCCGGGATCATGGTGAAATATGATCGTGTTTTGATCTCCGGAGACTTCAATGTCCATGTGTGTTGCGAGTCCAAACCTCTGGTTAGGGACTTTTTAAATCTCCTTGATTCTTTTGGTCTCGTTCAGTCCGTGGCTGGCCCAACACACGAAAAAGGACACACTTTGATTAGTATTATCGTTTGGACTGTCTGTCTCTGTGGATGAAATCTGTGCAGCAACGCGTATCTCAGACCATTTACCGGTTCTGTTTACAACTTCGATCCCTTCCGCAGGAGTCGAATCACGTGCCCCTGCGCGTCGTCTGCGTTCAATTAACCCCTTGACTGCCTCACAGTTTTCTGATGTTTTTAATGCTTCCCTGATCTGTAAATTAGAGGTGAACTGTGCATTTAGTGCTGATGAGCTTATCTCCATGTTTGACTCGACATGTACCCTAATACTGGATTCTGTTGCTCCTTTTACGCTTAGACGCACCAAAGTTCTCTCAGAGCCGTGGCTCAATGACTGTACTCGTGCTCTCAGACGCACCTGCAGGCGTGCAGAGAGAAAATGGAAAAAGGATAAACTCCATGTCTCCCTAGAAATCCTTCGTGCTTGCCTTTCCGACTACCAGACGGCTGTCAAAGCAGCCAAAACAGAGCACATTTCTCTGTTAATCTCCAAAAACAGCCATAAACCTCAGGTTCTTTTTAATGTCCTCAACTCTATTATTAATCCCTGTGATGTGTCTTCTATTGTGCCATCGACTACTCTCTGTGATAAGTTTCTACATTTTTTATTGAAAAAGTATCTGCTCTTAGGCTAGCCCACACTAGTGCTACCCCAGATCCTGCTCCTTTTCTGTGCACTGCTGTCCTCGACCACTTTGAGCCTGTATCCCTCTCTTCTCTCTCGGATGTAGTCAAGCACCTGCGGCCGACAAACTGCACCTCAGACAGCATTCCCTCTCGCCTTCTCAGAGAGTTTTTGAATCAGTTGGAGCAAGTGTTTTATTACTTATAAACACCTCTCTTAGCTCAGGATGTGTCCCAGCTGCCTTCAAACATGCCGTGGTCAAGCCACTACTTAAAAAGAAAAATCTCGACCCCTCCATTCTCGCAAATTTTAGGCCCATCTCCCAGCTACCTTTTTTATCTAAAGCCCTGGAGCGAGTAGTCTATGTCCAGCTACAGTCGTTCTTAACCACGCATGGCATCCATGAAAAGTTTCAGTCTGGCTTCAAACCCATGCACAGCACTGAAACAGCCCTTTTAAGAGTTTTTAATGATCTGCTCCTAGCCGCCGACTCAGGTAGCCCAGCTGTCCTGGTGCTGTTAGACCTGACAGCGGCCTTTGACACTGTGGACCATAGCATCCTGTTGTCACGGCTTGAACAGTCCGCAGGCATCACAGGCTCTGCCTTTACATGGTTCAGGTCCTACCTGACAGACCGTAGCTTCTCAGTGCAGCTAGGTGCCTTCTCCTCTGCCAAAGCCCCTCTTACCTGTGGGGTTCCCCAAGGCTCTATCCTGGGCCCCATCCTCTTTTTACTGTACATACTGCCCCTAGGTTCAATTCTCACCAAACACAACATTCCCTTCCACTGCTACGCCGACGATGTACAGATCTATCTGCCTCTCGAAGCAAGTGTCGGACACTCACTACAGCAGTTGATGGACTGCTTAACGAGATCAAATCCTGGCTGAGCCAAAATTTCCTCAACCTCAACGAGAGCAAGACTGAGGTCATCTTTTTTGGACCCCAGCCTCCGGCCTCTCCGGTTGATGTTCTGGGCTCTCTCGGTGAAACGTCCTCCCCTCTGTCATGAACCTTGGAGTGACCTTCAGTAGCACTTTTAAATTTGATAAGCAGGTCAGCACCGTAGTCAAATCCTGCTTTTTTAAAATAAGACTATTGGCCAAAACCAAGTCCTATTTATCTTTTAAAGACCTAGAAAGGGTCATTAACGCCTTTGTAACCTCAAGACTGGATTACTGCAACGCTCTGTATGTGGGTATGGACCAGGCCTCAATTAGACGCCTGCAGCTAGTGCAGAACGCAGCTGCACGTCTTCTGACTGGCCATAAAAAGCGTGACCACATCACCCCAATTCTGGCCTCACTGCACTGGCTTCCAATTCGGTTCCGAATTGATTTTAAAATCCTTTTATTTGTTTTCAAAGCCCTAAATGGGCTGGCTCCGGCCTATATAGCAGAACTCCTCCATCGCTACACCCCAGCCAGAGCTTAAGGTCGCTGACCAGCTGTGCTGATAGTGCCCAAGACCAGGCTCAAAACCCGAGGGCACCGAGCCTTCGCAGCAGCTGGCCCCAGGCTCTGGAACACTCTGCCCCTCCATGTGAGGTCGGCCCAGACCCTAGGGGTTTTTAAATCACACTAAAAACTCACTTCTTCTCCTGGCCTTCTAGTCAGAGCGGAGCACGACTCCTGACATTTCCCTGTGTTTGATTTTATATTTGCTGTTGTAATTTATTGTCTTCTGTTTTGCGATTGTAGTAACGTGTTATTTATTATTTGCATGTACAGCACTTTGGCTCGACCAAAAATCGCTTTTAAATGTGCTTTATAAATAAACCTTGATTTGATTTGATTTGATTTGAACCTGTCTTCCTGGTTGAACCGGTCTTCCTGGTTGAACCGGTCGTCCTGGTTGAACCTGTCTTCCTGGTTGAACCTGTCTTCCTGGTTGAACCGTCGTTCCTGGTTGAACCTTCTTTCCTGGTTGAACCTGTCTTCCTGGTTGAACCTGTCTTCCTGGTTGAACCGGTCGTCCTGGTTGAACCTGTCTTCCTGGTTGAACCTGTCTTCCTGGTTGAACCGGTCGTCCTGGTTGAACCGGTCTTCCTGGTTGAACCTGTCTTCTGGTTGAACCTGTCTCTGGTTGAACGGTCGTCCTGGTTGAACCGGTCTTCCTGGTTGAACTGTCTTCCTGGTTGAACCGGTCTTCCTGGTTGAACCTGTCTTCCTGGTTGAACCGGTCTTCCTGGTTGAACCTGTCTTCCTGGTTGAACCGGTCGTCCTGGTTGAACCGGTCGTCCTGGTTGAACCTGTCTTCCTGGTTGAACCTGGTTGAACCTGTCTTCCTGGTTGAACCTGTCTTCCTGGTTGAACCTGTCTTCCTGGTTGAACCTGTCTTCCTGGTTGAACCTGTCTTCCTGGTTGAACCGGTCTTCCTGGTTGAACCGGTCGTCCTGGTTGAACCGGTCGTCCTGGTTGAACCTGTCTTCCTGGTTGAACCTGGTTGAACCTGTCTTCCTGGTTGAACCTGTCTTCCTGGTTGAACCGGTCTTCCTGGTTGAACCTGTCTTCCTGGTTGAACCGGTCTTCCTGGTTGAACCGGTCTTCCTGGTTGAACTTGCTCTGAGCTTCATTAGTAGAAGTATGAGTGAAAGTAAATAGTTGTAGTATCATCAATACTCATTCTGTGCTGTTTACATAAAACCTGAATACAAATTCCGTTAAATTTCTCTTAATTTGTGAGTTTTTTTCTTGTTACGACTTATATCTCAGATAGAAATCTAGTTTTCTACATTCGTGAGTTTTTCTTCTAAATCATAAAAATATTCATTATTTTTCTCGTAAATGTGACAGACAGACAGACAGACAGACAGACAGACAGACAGACAGACAGACAGACAGACAGACAGACAGACAGACAGACACACATTATTATGACTACCAAATATTCCCCGTGTTTTAACCTTTTAAATGTTCGTTGTTTTCGTTCTCTTCAGTTCGCCATCGTGTTCAAAACTCCGAAGTATCGCGACCAGAATCTCCAGAAACCCACGTCGGTGTTCGTTCAGCTGAAGAGGAAATCTGACAACGAGACCAGCGAACCCAAACCCTTCACCTACCACCCCCAGATCATAGGTCACCATCATAACAACAACAACAACAACAACAATAATAATAAATACAAATAATGTTAATAAGAATAATAATAACAACAATACTCACCGGCTCTCGTGTCTCTGTGTTTTCAGATAAAGAGGAAGTGCAGAGGAAGAGACAGAAGACGTTGCCCAACTTCCACGATCTCAGTGGGGGGGGAGGAGGTCTGTACCGAGGAGGAGGAACAGGAGGAGGAGGAGGAGGAGGAGGAGGAGGAGGAGGAGGAGGAGGAACAGGAGGAGGTAAATTATGGAGCCGGGATATTATATCAAATAAAGTGTGAAATGTACAAAAAAAGACCTCAAACTGATGATGTAAAAAAAACATTAGATATTTTTTAGCAGACTCGCTGTTTGAGGGCTTGATAGCCCACTCCCCCTCCACACTCGTTGGTTTGGAACAGCCCTTAATGTGGCGGACCCTCCGCACGAAGGTGCAAACGGAGGGGTAGTGTGTAGGGGGCGGTTTGGAATTGGGCCTCAATGTTCTGTGTAAATCTGTGGAGTGATCTAGACTCCAAACTCAAACTATATGCTGCTTCTAATAAACATATCAAGAAACAAGTGAGTTGTCTGACTGAAGTTAATATCACCGGGGATCTCTGACGCTTGAGAAACCTTAAATATAAAGAAATAAATAAACATTAAATGTATGAGAAAGAGAAACCTTAAAGGTCCCCTATTATACTGTTTCTCATCAATATATCACAGGTCTCAGATATATACAGAACCTGTCTCTGATTGGCTGAAACACCAAACAGATCATTGCAGCATCCCATAATCCCCTCTGTTTCAGCCCTGTTTCAAAAGAGCTGATTCTCTGTCTGTTACTTTAGATGAAAATAAGGAGCCCCTCCCCACGCCCCTCTGAAAGAGATTTGGTTACAAAGAACACATTAGGCGCGTTCACACCGGAGTACTTTTCCCTTTTAGTTCCGACAGTTCCTGGGATTTTGCGTTCACACCAGAAAGAGAACTCGGTTCAGAGAACTTAGTTCAGAGAACTTTTCCCCCCTTTTCAGTCCCTGCTAGAGAGGTGGGACTATCCTGGGGAGAAAAAAGTTCCAATTTCTGATTGGCTGGGCGAATTGCAAACAACGCCCCGTAAAACTCGGAAAAGTTTTGTGAAGCCGCCATTTTATTTGCTCGCATTAGCATTATTAGCATTAGCATTAGCCCAGCGCACCAACGGAGAGAGACTAACTTATGGCAACACAAAAGAAAACATGGGAGCGGTGGAGATGAGGAGGTGTCGGCGTTCTGGCGATTTACTCGGAAGGCTTCAGTAGAAGCTGCTGGGAGTCCCAGCAGCTTCTACTGGAGCCAGTCCCCAACTCCGGGGACTTCCGGCCGGGGACTTCGGGTGGCCGTATACGCCGTGAAGTTGTTTGCGGCCTGCCAGTAAACCCAAAGCAGAAGAAGAAGAAGTGAGTTCAGCGGCTCATTTGCGTAATCTTCCCTCAGGGAGTTATTCCGGTGTGAACGCGATCGGCTCTTTAGTTCCATAGGGTACTAAGTGCTGGGAACTAAGTGCTGGGAACTAAGTGCTGGGAACTAAGTGCTGGGTACTAAGTGCTGGGAACTAAGTGCTGGGTACTAAGTGCTGGGAACTAAGTGCTGGGAACTAAGTGCTGGGAACTAAGTGCTGGGTACTAAGTACGGCAAAGTACTTGGTGTGAAAGCAGCTAATGGTGCTCTAGGAGGAGATTCAGGTGATAAGGTGGGGGGGGGGGGGGGTTACCTTGGTTGCTGATTGGCTAATGGTTACACAAGACGAAACTTTCAGAGTCTCTTTCCACAGAGGGGACTCATGTTGATGTAGAGGAGACATGAAGAAGAGGGGACACATGTTGATGTAGAAGAGACATGAAGAAGAGGGGACACATGTTGATGTAGAAAAGACATGAAGAAGAGGGGACACATGTTGATGAAGAAGAGACATGAAGAAGAGGGGACACATGTTGATGTAGAAGAGACATGAAGAAGAGGGGACACATGTTGATGTAGAAGAGACATGAAGAAGAGGGGACACATGTTGATGTAGAAGAGACATGGAGAAGAGGGGACACATGTTGATGTAGAAGAGACATGAAGAAGAGGGGACACATGTTGATGTAGAAGAGACATGAAGAAGAGGGGACACATGTTGATGTAGAAGAGACATGGAGAAGAGGGGACACATGTTGATGAAGAAGAGACATGAAGAAGAGGGGAAACATGTTGATGTAGAAGAGACATGGAGAAGAGGGGACACATGTTGATGAAGAAGAGACATGAAGAAGAGGGGACACATGTTGATGTAGAAGAGACATGTGTCCCCTCTGTGTAAAGAGAGAGTCTCTCTACACAGAGGGGACACATGTCTCTTCTACATCAACATGTGTCCCCTCTTCTTCATGTCTCTTCTTCATCAACATGTGTCCCCTCTGTGTGAAGAGAGAGTCTCTTTACACAGAGGGGACACATGTTGATGTAGAAGAGACATGTGTCCCCTCTGTGTAAAGAGAGAGTCTCTTTACACAGAGGGGACACATGTTGATGTAGAACAGACATGAAGAAGTGGATTTTGCACAATAGGTGACCTTTAAATAAAACAATATTATGTGAGATTAAGATCTAAATATTGCATATTTAGATCTTAATTCATGAGAAAAACTAACATGGAATGTGTGTGGAAAAAGGGCGAGCATTATCTGTGATTTAAGTGTTAGATAATATGAAATTAAACTTGTGATCATTCTGAGACTAAAGGGTTAAATGTCTGGGTAATATTCACGGATTGACACGTACATTACCATTTAAGTGGCACAACTAGAGATTTCTATGAGACTGAAGTGGTAAATTAACATCAAAAAACCCTCACAACTCAAAGAGGAAAAACGTTCATATTGTACGGGAAAATAAAGGAAAACTGTTCAAAATTATTCTACTTTCTTTTTCTTTGCTTTTTTGTCTTCACTTCTTGAGACCGTCAGCTGATGTTTTGGGTGCGTTTGATTTATCCTGCAGGTTACTTCCAGGGCTTCACTACCTACAACTATGGAGGAGGAGGAGGAGGAGGAGGAGGAGGTGGAGGAGGTGGAGGAGGAGGAGGAGCAGGAGCAGCAGGAGGAGGAAGTTTCTCCACTGGATACTCAGCTGGTCTGGGAGGAGGAGGCATCAAACACAGTGAGAGAAATACGTCACTCTGGTCCTTAAACATGCAAAATAACTGCAGTGTGGGAATTTTTAAATGTTATTTAACCTTTATTTAACCAGATAAAAGCATTGAGATAAAATCTCATTTTCAAAGCTGACCTGGACAAGAAGGCAGCAACGTGACACAAAACACAAACATTTAAAATACAGAGAACACGACTAAGAAAGCAGTCCCTACATTGAGCACATCAGGACAGTAAGAAAGGTACTACTTATTACTGCAAGAGCAGCTGGAGGTGAGGACCTCAGACAACTTCAATCTAAAACATGCTATTGAGACAAGTGCCCTCAGTTTGAGGCGTGATTGAAGGTCATTCCAAGACCAAGGACCATAATGAAAAAGACTCCTTTTTCCAGCCTCAGTCCGCACAGCAGGAACCTGGAACCGTATCCAGGCACCTGGAACCGTATCCAGGCACCTGGAACCGTATCCAGGTACCTGGAACCGTATCCAGGCACTGGATCTGAGGTTGTAATGAAATAAAATGAGCATCAAATAAACCAGAGAGAATATTACATAATGATTTCTAGGCTGTAAATGGAAGTCCTGATGATTTCTGAATCCACCTTTTTTTTTAAATACTTTTTTTCTCAGAATTCAACTTTTTGGACTTTTTTCTCAGAATTTTCTCAGAATTTTGACTTTTTTCTCAGAACTCAACTTTTCTTTAAAGATTTTTCCTTTTTTTTTTATACATATGGACACATCAGAACATAAATAAAAGCACAACAATCAATAATACATTAATTAATTAAATAAAATGACCGACCTCTAAACCAGAGAAAATATTACAGAATGACTAAGTCCTGATGTTGCCACCTACATTACAATTTAAGTGGCAAACCGAGTGATTTCCATGAGACTGAAACGGTAAATTAACATCAAAAACCTCACAAGAGGACAAACTTTAAAAATCAACGAGAAAATAAAGTAAAACATTTGCAAGAAAATAATAAAACAATTCAATTTTATTCGACTTCTTTTAGTTTTTCCTCTGTCCTGATGATATGTGATGTTGCTTCAGAGGGCGGCAGCGACCCGGACGAGGACTCGGGGTCGGGGGTCGCTCTGAGAGCCGCTGCCCAGGAAGGAGGCCTCGAGCTGGGGGAGAGAAGTGAGGAGGAGGGGGTCAGTGTGGAGGAGGCAGGACAACACAGAGGTACGGTGCCTTTATTATACACTTTATATTCATATTAAATACTTTGAGAAACTAAGAACTTTGAGCTTTATCTCATGAAATAGAGAGAATCAAAGTCTGAATATATTTGAGATTAAAGACACAAATATGATCATTTTCGTGGGTTTTCTTTCAAATGTATCTCAAAGAATATACATTTTTGTTGTTGTTAATTTTCCAATTTAATCTAGGACAGTTATTTATTGCTATATTACCTGCTACCCTGCTCCTTCCCTGTGTGTTCTCTGCTGTTCTATCTCTTTCCTGTGTGTTCTCTGGTGTTCTAACTCTTTCCTGTGTGTTCTCTGCTGTTCTATCTCTTTCCTGTGTGTTCTAACTCTTTCCTGTGTGTTCTCTAGTGTTCTATCTCTTTCCTGTGTGTTCTCTGGTGTTCTATCTCTTTCCTGTGTGTTCTAACTCTTTCCTGTGTGTTCTCTGGTGTTCTATCTCTTTCCTGTGTGTTCTCTGGTGTTCTATCTCTTTCCTGTGTGTTCTCTGGTGTTCTATCTCTTTCCTGTGTGTTCTCTGGTGTTCTAACTCTTTCCTGTGTGTTCTCTGGTGTTCTAACTCTTCCCTGTGTGTTCTCTGGTGTTCTATCTTTCCTGTGTGTTCTAACTCTTTCCTGTGTGTTCTCTGGTGTTCTATCTCTTTCCTGTGTGTTCTCTGGTGTTCTATCTCTTTCCTGTGTGTTCTCTGGTGTTCTATCTCTTTCCTGTGTGTTCTCTGGTGTTCTAACTCTTCCCTGTGTGTTCTCTGGTGTTCTATCTCTTTCCTGTGTGTTCTAACTCTTTCCTGTGTGTTCTCTGGTGTTCTATCTCTTTCCTGTGTGTTCTCTGGTGTTCTATCTCTTTCCTGTGTGTTCTCTGGTGTTCTAACTCTTTCCTGTGTGTTCTCTAGTGTTCTAACTCTTTCCTGTGTGTTCTCTGGTGTTCTAACTCTTTCCTGTGTGTTCTCTGGTGTTCTAACTCTTTCCTGTGTGTTCTCTGGTGTTCTAACTCTTCCCTGTGTGTTCTCTGGTGTTCTAACTCTTTCCTGTGTGTTCTCTAGTGTTCTAACTCTTTCCTGTGTGTTCTCTAGTGTTCTAACTCTTTCCTGTGTGTTCTCTAGTGTTCTAACTCTTTCCTGTGTGTTCTCTAGTGTTCTAACTCTTCCTGTGTGTTCTCTGGTGTTCTAACTCTTTCCTGTGTGTTCTCTAGTGTTCTAACTCTTTCCTGTGTGTTCTTTAGTGTTCTAACTCTTTCCTGTGTGTTCTCTGGTGTTCTAACTCTTTCCTGTGTGTTCTCTGGTGTTCTAACTCTTTCCTGTGTGTTCTCTGGTGTTCTAACTCTTTCCTGTGTGTTCTCTGGTGTTCTAACTCTTTCCTGTGTGTTCTCTGGTGTTCTAACTCTTTCCTGTGTGTTCTCTAGTGTTCTAACTCTTTCCTGTGTGTTCTCTAGTGTTCTAACTCTTTCCTGTGTGTTCTCTAGTGTTCTAACTCTTTCCTGTGTGTTCTCTGGTGTTCTAACTCTTTCCTGTGTGTTCTCTGGTGTTCTAACTCTTTCCTGTGTGTTCTCTAGTGTTCTAACTCTTTCCTGTGTGTTCTCTGGTGTTCTAACTCTTTCCTGTGTGTTCTCTGGTGTTCTAACTCTTCCCTGTGTGTTCTCTGGTGTTCTAACTCTTTCCTGTGTGTTCTCTAGTGTTCTAACTCTTTCCTGTGTGTTCTCTAGTGTTCTAACTCTTTCCTGTGTGTTCTCTAGTGTTCTAACTCTTTCCTGTGTGTTCTCTAGTGTTCTAACTCTTTCCTGTGTGTTCTCTGGTGTTCTAACTCTTTCCTGTGTGTTCTCTAGTGTTCTAACTCTTTCCTGTGTGTTCTTTAGTGTTCTAACTCTTTCCTGTGTGTTCTCTGGTGTTCTAACTCTTTCCTGTGTGTTCTCTGGTGTTCTAACTCTTTCCTGTGTGTTCTCTGGTGTTCTAACTCTTTCCTGTGTGTTCTCTGGTGTTCTAACTCTTTCCTGTGTGTTCTCTGGTGTTCTAACTCTTTCCTGTGTGTTCTCTAGTGTTCTAACTCTTTCCTGTGTGTTCTCTAGTGTTCTAACTCTTTCCTGTGTGTTCTCTAGTGTTCTAACTCTTTCCTGTGTGTTCTCTGGTGTTCTAACTCTTTCCTGTGTGTTCTCTGGTGTTCTAACTCTTTCCTGTGTGTTCTCTAGTGTTCTAACTCTTTCCTGTGTGTTCTCTAGTGTTCTAACTCTTTCCTGTGTGTTCTCTAGTGTTCTAACGCTTCCCTGTGTGTTCTCTGGTGTTTTCAGAGGATGTCTTTCTGCAGCTTCAGGCTCTGTTTCAGTACTCGGTGACTGGAGACTCTGCCTACCTTCTGGCTGCTCAGCGCCCTCTGATTATCGCTCAGGACGAGGACGGAGACACGTCAGTAACACACACACACACACACACACACACACACACACACACACACACAGAGACACACACACACACACTTTGAAACTACAAAAACAAATAAATAAAAACTTGAATACAATTAGAGTTTCTCCTTAGGCGCTTTCACACCAAGTACTTTTCCCAGGAATAGTTCCTGGAACTTTTATTTCCTGGAACTATCTAGTAAATCACGTTCACACCGGAATAAGTCCCTGAGGAAGCCGCTGACGTCACTTCTTCTTCTGCTTTGGGTTCACTGGCAGGCCGCAAACAACTTCACGGCGTATACTGCCACCCGAAGTCCCCGGCCGGAAGTCCCCGGAGTTGGGGACTGGCTTCTACTGAAGCACCGACACCTCCTCATCTCCACCGCTCCCATGTTTTATTTTGAGTTGCCATAAGTTAGTCTCTCTCCGTTGGTGCGCTGGGCTAATGCTAATAATGCTAATGCGAGCAAATATTGTGAAAAATTGTGAACGCAAAATCCCAGGAACTATCGGAACTACTCCTGGGAAAAGTACTCCGGTGTGAAAGCGCCTCTTAGCCGCGTTCACACCAAGTACTTTGCCGTACTTAGTTCCCAGCACTTAGTTCCCAGCACTTAGTTCCCCTGTGGAACTAAGAGCCGATCGCGTTCACACTGGAATAAGTTCCCTGAGGGAAGATTACGCAAATGAGCCGCTGACCTCACTTCGTCTTCTTCTGCTTTGGGGTTTACTGGCAGGCCGCAAACAACTTCACTGGCTTCAGTAGAAGCTGCTGGGACTCCCAGCAGCTTCTACTGAAGCCTTCCGAGTAAATCGCCAGAACGCCGACACCTCCTCATCTCCACCGCTCCCATGTTTTCTTTTGTGTTGCCATAAGTTAGTCTCTCTGCGTTTGTGCGCTGGGCTAATGCTAATGCTAATAATGCTAATGCGAGGATAATAAAATGGCGGCTCTACAAAACATTTCAGAGTTTTACGGGGCGTGGTTTGCATTTAGCCCAGCCAATCAGAACTGGGGCACTTTTTTCCCCCAGGAGAGTACCACCTCTCAGCAGGCACTAAAAATGGGGGTAAAAGTTCCTGGCACTTAGTACTCTTTTTGGTGTGAACGCGACATAAGGGGTAC
>CM062271.1:2029422-2041922 GCA_031216635.1 Dissostichus eleginoides | reverse complement strand
CTGGGAAAACCTGGCTCACAGTCTGAGCCTCGGGATCCTCAACACAGCCTTCAGGCTGAGCCCCTCCCCCGCCAAAACCCTGCTGGACAGCTACGAGGTCTCACACACACACACACACACACACACACACACACACACACACACACGAACACACGCACACACTCACTCACGCACGCACACACCCACTCACACACACACAAACACACTCACTCACACACACACACACACACACACTCACACACTCACACACACTCACTCACACACACACACACACACACTCACAGACTCACACTCACTCACACACACACACTCACTCACTCACACACTCACTCACACACAAACACACTCACACTCACTCACACACTGTTTTCATGTGACTGTTTTGTTGTTGTTACAGTTAAAAAAGGACATTCAAAAATTCAGGTGTCACAGTAGCAACTCTGTGATTGGTCAACCAGCTTAGAGATGTCCCGCCCCTTAGCCTATCACGTACAATGTGTTGGAGCGGTAGCCAATAGGAGCGCGAGTGTTCCGTAGTGATGCTCCGGAAGTAAACAAAGGAGTCCAATCTTGGATGTTTAATAAGATCTGGATCCAGCGTTGGAGGCGGGGCTTGTTCTTTCCTATGAGAGCTGCTCATTGGCTAATGAAGACGAAATGGCCTGAGATTCTCAAGAGTAAAACGTCACAAATTACCCATCATGCCTTGCTGTCAGAGCAGAAGTACCCTTATGTGCGCTTATAGAGCAGAGTTGAGTTTCTCCTTAAGCCCCGCCCCCTGCCATTAAGCCCCACCTCCTGTCATTAAGCCCCGCCCCCGATCTCCCGCTCTCGGCTCAGTAGAATGAATGGAGAGAGAAAATAAAATCTAGATTCGGCTTTTATTGCATTTTACAACTCTTAGGACCTAATGATTCAATGGGGAAAGTATTTCTGTCCCAGTGACGTCACGGACTGATACAGAAGTTGTAGTACTGCCGTTTGGCCTCTAGGAATATTTACCTCAGAGTCCGGAGCACTTCCTGGGGGCTTGGTCGTGCACCAGTCATTCCTCAAGTTAAATGCAGAGTTAAACCCTGGATCTAATGTACGATAGAGGAGCATATTCTCTTCAGTGATTGTGATGTTTTGTTAAATGTCTGTTCCCTCTGTAGTGATGTTCTGGAAGTAAACGAAGGAGTCCAATAAGGATCAATAACTTTGTATCTGATTATGTGTTGTGCTCCTCTGACCTCTGACCTCTGACCTGCAGGTGTCAGGTGGGACGGTGCGGGATCTACTCGCTGGTCTGAGGTCAGTCGGAGAGTGCAGAGCGCTGAGCGTCCTGGAGGAGGCGCTGTGTAACCACGACGACACTCAGCTGACCAATGAGAGCGGAGGTGAGATCACACGATGAGTCAGCATTTTAGATCTTTAATAAATAACACAAACGTAGAAAAATAAAATATAAACAATAAATAAATACAACAACAAAGAAATATTAAATATAACAATAATGGAATTAATTGAATGTCCGCTGTGGCTCAGTGGGTAGAGCGCTGGACTTCGAATCAGGGGGGTAGCAAGTTCGAGTCCCACTGCAGTCAGCATGTTGTTGTGTCCCTGAGACACGTCACCCCAAATTGCTCCTGTGGGGATTGTCCACAGTACTGAATGTATGTAAGTCGCATTGGATAAGAGTGTCTAACAAATGACATGTAATGTAATGTAATGTAATAACAATGTGAAAGTATAATATATTCTTTCTCAAAACATGTTTTTTTAAACCATTAACTTATGAATCAAAAATAAATCCTGATTTTTCTGAGGCCCCTGAATGCATCATAGTGATCACATGACTGTTTGTCGTCCTCAGGTGAGGTTCAGGTGCAGGATGTGAAGGCGGAGGTGCAGATCGACAGCGGGGTGTGTGACAGCGGAGTGGAGCTCTCCACAGCCTGAACATCCATCCCATAATAAACAAACCATCCACCCATCACTCATCAGGAAGCTTTTAAACAAACTGTTTTTTAATGAAATGTGTTTTTAAACCTGTTGACAGAAACTAAAGATGTATTGACGGCACTCCAACAACCAAAGAATGTCAAATAAGAAAATATAAGGATTTGAATGACTTTAGCATATTTAGGATCATGTTCAGGGACAGACCGGGGACATCAGACGGAGGGTTTATTTTCAGGGGAAAGGTGCTATAACTAGAGAGATGATTGTAAAGACATGTGCCCCAAAGGATGGTTTCCATCTGTTTTAATATATAACTCTCACGTGTGTAAATGTGAATGGATGCTGGTGTGATTCCTCCTCTTCAGAAAGGCTGGGAATGATCTGTTTAAAGAGTCCCTAGTTTCTGTTTTAGATGAATCCAAAATGTCCAGTTGGAGTTCAAATGTTGCACCCACATTTTTATTGAGATTTTAGGATTATTCCCTTTTTAAATATCACATTTCTTATCCCTGATTATGGTGACCAGGTGCCAACAAGCCACATGGGGGGAAAGAAGACGTTTAGGGCATTGCTAAGAGCTACTTTAGATTTGAATATAATGTCTATCCAACCCTTAAAATAAATGATAAATTCTCTTTATCGGGTCTTCTCGACCCCTCAAAGCTTTACACACCACACACACACACACACACACACTGCTGGTCTAAAGACGAACGCACTCCCTCTAAGCCACAGTCTCTCTTGGAATTTTGTATCCAACAAACTATCGTTCGTAAATATTGTCGTATTCTTTTACGACATCCGATTCTTGAAAAAGGATACACACACACACACACACACTCACTCACACACGCACACACTCACACACACACACACTCACACACACACACACACTCACACACACACACACTCACTCACACACGCACACACTCACACACACACACACTCACACACACACACACACTCACACACCCACACACTCACACTCACACACACACACACACACACTCACACACTGCTGGTTGAAAGACGAACGCACTCCCTCTCTGTGAATCTCGTCGTCCAGCGGCTACACCTTTATGTAAACACATGTCTCTGCTGATTGATTGACATCTGAAGCAGCCAATGGGCATCGCCCTCTCTTGTTTTCTAAAAACCGTTGGATACAAGCCACGTTTCAGACGGGCGACTGTCAATCAAATGCAGGATATCAACTATTTAATGTGTGGGCCACCCTATGTCTGATATGAACTGGAGTGTATCTGTCCGTATGAACAGGAGGAATCATTACAACGCAGATTCACTTATAAACAGTTGGAAATGAATATGACTTTAAAACATTGAAATCTGTCTTTTAGGTGTAAAACAAATATTTTGGTGTTTTTGTTGAGTTTTTTTGGCCCATTTATTTTCTGTCTGTTTCACCACTGAACGCTTTGAAAGACTTGATTGGTTAAAACATGTTTTTTCCATGTCAGTGTGATCCGTCTTCCTCTGATAAAATAAGACTGATGCAAGGCATTGTGGGAAAGGAAGTCCAGAGCTGTGAGGAGTTGTAGTCTTTTCTCTATTTATATCTTCACCCAGCACTGTACAGTTCAACACAGGCTTTTCATTGGTTGTTATTTTTTAAATAAAGTTGTTTTTTTATATATACACCCTTGCTGAGTCTGTTTATTTAATCCGGATCCGTTTAATGTACTAGTATGATTCTTTACAGGACTGGTTTCAAGCCTTTCACTATAAAAAGGAAGTCTTTTTTTAATTTAAAGGTCACCTATTCTGCAAAATCCTCTTCTTCATGTCTCTGCTACATCAACATGTGTCCCCTC
Organism: Dissostichus eleginoides; assembly: GCA_031216635.1. Classification (NCBI taxonomy): domain Eukaryota; kingdom Metazoa; phylum Chordata; class Actinopteri; order Perciformes; family Nototheniidae; genus Dissostichus; species Dissostichus eleginoides. Next base: position 2,038,146 of record CM062271.1, on the reverse strand, counting down.
TTCTTCATGTCTCTGCTACATCAACATGTGTCCCCTCTTCTTCATGTCTCTTCTACATCAACATGTGTCCCCTCTTCTTCATGTCTCTTCTACATCAACATGTGTCCCCTCTTCTTCATGTCTCTTCTACATCAACATGTGTCCCCTCTTCTTCATGTCTCCTCTACATCAACATGTGTCCCCTCTTCTTCATGTCTCTTCTACATCAACATGTGTCCCCTCTTCTCCATGTCTCTTCTACATCAGCATGTGTCCCCTCTTCTTCATGTCTCTTCTACATCAACATGTGTCCCCTCTTCTTCATGTCTCCTCTACATCAACATGTGTCCCCTCTTCTTCATGTCTCTTCTACATCAACATGTGTCCCCTCTTCTTCATGTCTCTTCTACATCAACATGTGTCCCCTCTGTGGAAAGAGACTCTGAATGTTTCAGGAACAAAGATTCTCTCTCTTTTTGTCCTGATCCATTTCTATAAAAACCTGTCTGAAAATGAGCTGATCAGATTTTGGCCACTTGATGATGTCATCACGATGTTTTGTCTTGTGTAACCATTAGCCAATCAGCAACCAAGGTAACCCCCCCCACCTTATCACCTGAATCTCCTCCTAGAGCACCATTGAGTTCTTTGTAACCAAATCTCTCTCAGAGGGGCGTGGGGAGGGGCTCCTTATTTTCATCTAAAGTAACAGACAGAGAATCAGCACTTTGGAAACAGGGCTGAAACAGAGGGGATTATGGGTAATGCTGCAATGATCTGTTTGGTGTTTCAGCCAATCAGAGACAGGTTCTGGATATATCTGAGACCTGTGATATACTGATGAGAAACAGTATCAGAGGGGACCTTTAAGGCTCCACATGATTAACCAAAATGCCCAATCATATCTCTTGCTTTGATGTTGATGAGCACAAAGGCGCCGTGCGTCTTTTACCCGATGCTGTTTGGTCGGTAGCCTTGTGTTCTGTGGAAACAAGATATTTTTAGTTGCTATAATATTAACTTTCACTTCCTTTGACAAGTCCCACTTTTATTTGGAAGCTCTCTGTCAAGTTGTACCCAGGGACTCTTCTCTCTTCAATACATATTTGAAAAGCTTACAGCAGCGTATTCATGTTCTGTATAAACTGTAAAGCGCCCTGAGACAAAAGCACAATTTGTGATATTGGGCTAATTAAATAAACTTTGATTGACTTTTACTGATGTATTTTGCGCAAGAAGTACATTTCACTTCGGAGCCCGCAAGAGCATGATATAAATGTGTTACGTTACATTCTACGCATCCATGACGCAATCACGCAGAGTTACGTTAATGCAGAAGTGGGCGTGATTTAATCTAAACTGGGTTGGAAAAGAACCGACACACTCGTCCCGTTATTCCAGAGTCAGTTTAAAGTGAAGGGCTGACGAGAAGCAGAGATAAAGTATCATACCTGAGTTTATCAAGACAAACACACGAGATTAAAACAAAGTCAGTATTGAAACCCGGTGTATGTGTTAGCACAGCTTAGCTTAGCCGGCCTACAGAAGCTAACAAGCCTAGATGCTAGTTAGTTAGCATCACCTAGCTTCACCTCCTCCTCCTCCTCCTCCACGACGCAGCAACCATGGCTTTAAAACGGATCACAAAGGTAACAAACTCCCCTTGTTTTCCCCTCATGTTTAATTAAACCCACGGTATGATGTTTATCGGTTTTATGAGGTGATGTTAGTGCTGTTAGCCCGCAGGTGGCTAGCGGTGTTAGCTCAGCAGCTGCTGCCGATGACACAACAGTTGACATTTAAAAAAAACAACAGTTGACATTTAAACCGTCAGATCTCACACTGACATGGTTTTAATTCACGTGTTGTTTAATGTTTAAACTAACCCTTAAATGGGCAATCACATTTTGGGGAATTAATTGATATGTTCCACATGTTTACGCCTATTACAGTGTTCTTTCAGGATCAGAACTGGGTTTATTACCAAGTAGCATGACATGTGCTATGGTTTCTCTGACATATTTGATTTCACTGTTTGTCTAAGGTTTACATTAACCCTGAAATGGGGAATCTCATGTAAACATTTTGGGAAATTAATTTATATTTTCTACATTTCAGAATCAGAATCAAGTTTATTGCCTGAAACTAAAAGACTTGGGACAATGCATATATGGCAACAGTGTATTATATTTTAAAGTGGAGGGCTGTGCAGACATTACCTTACATCACATGTCACATGTTAGACGCTTTTATCCAAAGCGACTTACATACTCAATACTGTGGACAATCCCCACAGGAGCACTTTGGGGTGAAGTGTCTCAGGGACACAACGACATGCTGACTGCAGTGGGGTTTGAACCTGTGCTCCCCTGATCCCAACACCGACGCACTAGTCCACTGCGCCACACGCCTCCAGACATGTGTATTTATATATATTACATTTTTCTCCCATTACACTGTTATTACAGAAGTTATTTGCTGCAGTTTGTCTGACATATTTTATTTTCCTTTAAATGAACCCTTAACTGGGCAATCTCCTTTAAACATGTTGGGAGATTAATTGTATTTTCTACATTTCAGAATCAAGTTTATTGCATAAAACTAAAAGACCACATTTGCAAATAATGTGAAAATGAGTAGAAAAATAGAAACATCTCAAAATAGACAAAATAAAATAGACATTTAAAGTTAAATATATACATAATGAGGGAGGAAGATGTATATCAGAAGACTGTCAAATATATTTCATTTAATTGTTTATTTGGCAGGGACAATGCACATTAATGAACACCCAAAACAAAAAATGCCTCAAGTGTAATAAATATGCCGGATTTTTAGCTTTGAGCTAATTTCCATCCGTAGTCCCTCACATACAACATTTAAAGGTCCCATGTCATGGCCATTTCTACTGATCATAGTTCCATTGTTGAGGTCTACTAGAATAGATTCACATTGTTCAATGTTCCAAACTCACATTGGTTTCTCATACAGCTCTGTGTATAGTCTGTGTATTCACTCTCTGTCCTACACGCCTTGTTGGAGCTCCTGCCCCCCCCTAGAGCCCACTGTGCTCTGATTGGTCAGCTCGCCCACTCTGTTCTGATGAGTCCACCACCGTTACAGCGGAGCATCAGTGATTATGTGTTACAATGGCGTTTGTTAGCAACCAGGAAATGACACCAGTAATGACAAACAGATGAGAATGCTGCGTGGGGTCTGGGTGCCGTGTTGGCGGGACGTTGCGGGGCTCGCTGCTGCGAGGAGCGGACAGTGAGAGCTGGATTACTGGTGTGGTTTCCTGGTTGCTGCGTGGGCTCGGCGAGACACATTACATTACATGTCATTTGTTAGACGCTTTTATCCAAAGCGACTAACATACATTCAGTACTGTGGACAATCCCCACAGGAGCAATTCGAGGTGAAGTGTCTTGCCCAGGGACACAACGACATGCTGACTGCAGTGGGACTCGAACTTGCTACCCCCTAATTCGAAGTCCAGCACACCATCCACTGAGCCACAGCGAAACCCAGCCCGAACACACACACACACACACCTGCAGCCTGGCTGTGAGTCTGTGTGTGTGTGCTCACACACAGACTCACAGCCTCGCCGCGTCCCGCCGTCTCAGGGAGGAGAAATCCCCGGCGCGGCAGCTGAGAAAAGATTGAGTGTGAGGAAGTCCGCGGATTGGTCCTTAACGTAACGGCTCCGCGGACGTAACGGCTCCGCGGATTGGTCCATTTGGACCAATGGGTCCATTTGGGTCGTCGTTACGTCACTTAGTACCAGGAAGAAAAAGAGAAATGTCCAACGAGGCGTTCTGGGGCAGCATAGACAGGTCTTTTCTCTGTTAGAGTTTTACTCGCTACAGGGTGTACTTTGAGGGTTTGTGACTCTGCAGACCGTTTACATGCAGAACAACCTTCATAACACAAGGGGACGGGTAATAACCAGAGAAGCATGACATGGGACCTTTAAGAACATGGCATTTATATACATAGCAAAAATAAATACATGATATGCAGAAAGAGCATGAGCAGCATATAATAATTTACCACATGGCAGTACAATGTAGCAGCTACGACATATAAAGTGCAAGAGAAGATACAAGAGATATATAAAGTGTTCAAAGCTATTGAGAGTGGGACAATCCCGTATCTCAGTTGGGAGGCTAATCCACAATGAGCTGCCTTTAATGGAGAGACATTGTTATTACAGGTAAAAAGATGCAAAACGCCACTTAAACAAAGTTAAAGATGAACTTCTCTCCCCAATTTCCCCCAAATGTTCTAAGTATATAGCTAATCTTTATCTCTACCTGGACTTTTTGGATCCGATTTAATAACTGAAACAGTTAAGGTTTAGATGTACCCTTTAATGTGCAATCACATATTCATGGGTACCAAGTACGTCATTTCCGGAATGCCCGCCGCCATCTTTGTGACCGACTCTGACAGTTTGTTTACACTCGTCATGGCAGCAAACACAGCGCATTTAAACGGGAAAGAGAGAGAGAGATATTTGGTAAAGACGGCGATTATTGGATGCGATCCCTATTTGTTACCCCCAACTGTATTTTGTTTATTGAATTCGGCTAAGTGTCTTCCCCAACTAACTTTTCCCGACATATATATTTATCTTGTTCACAATCCATCTCCATTCACCGGAGAGAGCCTGAAGGCTTTTAAGAGCACAGATGCCTATCAATACGCCGTTGCCGGGTGGGTGAACGACACCAAGATATGGCATGTGGAGAAGACACACCTACATGTGATCACAGCGAAGGTAAGTAATTTAACAACAATCATAAACCGTGTTATTATAGTTGTATTTATGTCTAAAGTGATGATGTTAGCTTGCTAGCCAGTTGCTAGCAAATGGTATTTCTAGCTAACATCATCTCCAGCTGGCAGCTAGCTATATATATTGTTTTAAAGCAACATACTCTTCTTTCAATGACAAATTCATTCTTATTTTTTTCTACATAAGCAAGAGGTCCCTGTTTATTTCACGATTCTCTGTCACTTGCACTATTGTTATATTTCGCGTTGCTCTATCTTTACTTGTTTTTTTTATGTCTTAAGGATATTGTATGTTGTAGCCTACTTTTGGAGCAGCCTGGGACTTCAGATATGAAATGCCAATCTGCGCTGTAGCTATTATATTTGACAATAAACCTTTGAATCTTACTTTTTACAAGCTCAGGAGAGTTTAGCTTTTATATGACAAAATAATGTACTGCATTTTTCACTTAACAGGTCAATCATTCCCAGGCTTTGAACAGCAACCCAACATCTCCATGGATTGTGGTGCAGGAGGACGGGACAGTGGTGATGGCGCATTGTACATGCATGGCAGGGTTAGGAGAGGTTTGTTCCCACGCAGCAGCACTTATGTTTACAGTTGTGGCTGCTGTTGAGAAGAGAGAAAACCAGACATGCACAGAGAAGCCATGCCTGGACACAGCCTAGCACTAAAATGGTGAAGTACGACGAGGTGTCTAACATCTTCGCCATCAAAGAACAAGTTGAAACCGAAGACCTGTTTCAGCACATGAGACCATCTGCTGATGATTTCAAGTTATTCTGTGAACAACTCCACCAAAGTGAAGAACAAGAGACAAAGCCCAAGAAAAGTGCTATCCTGTCGGTCATTGAAGGCCATTCCCACAGATACACGCCAAAGACTGTACAACTGGATCTGCCAGCACCCCTTACCAGTCTGTATCAAAGCAGCAGACTTGTACTGGATTTGCCTGCACTGCTAGAGGAGGGTGCCAAAGTCTTTGAGGAGCTGAATCTCACACCAGAGCAGGTAAGAAATAGAAATGGCTTACGGTAAAATAAAAGCGTGTCACAATGCTAAATCCTAAACATAACTAAATTCATTAAGAATAACTTCACTGCTTTCTGATAATTACAGCTCTTTTGATAGTTCAATTCTTTTTGAGTGTTTGTTAGTTGAGGAGAAGACCAGGAAACAGAGTAGGTCGAGGGTCTGGTTTGAGCAGAGAGCAGGGAGAGTTACTGCGTCATCCTTCCATGAGGCAGCCAAGACAGAGAGCTCTTCGTCTTTGATTAAAAGAGTTTGCTATCCTCGCTCCTCTCAGTTTTCCACTGAAGCGACCAGGTATATATATATATATATATATATATTATATAATATAATAATATATACATACATACATTTAGGCAGCAAGACTAAATCATACATTCCTTCCACTACTTCATCATGAATAAATACAATAATTGAGTAACTAGATATTATGAGGGTAAAACAAGATATTAACATTCTAATAACAGTATTTTAGGGACTTTTTAAAGTGATGAGTTTTTTTCCAAAATGTTCAAAATAACATTTTCTTTCCTCAGATGGGGTTTACAAAACGAGGACACTGCCAAAAAGTCTTACCTGGTGGCTATGCAAGATCACCATGAAGACATTAATGTTGCAGCATCGGGGCTCATCCTCAACCCAGAGCTGCCATGGATTGGTGCATCCCCAGATGGTGTCGTGACCTGTGCTTGCCATGAGCCTGGCATTTTAGAAATGAAGTGTCCTTTCAGCGCTAAAGACCGCAGTCTACTTGAATGCACCAAAGACTCGCGGTTCTGCCTGACTGTCCCTGAGGGAGGTGTGATGAGCCTAAAGCTGGATCACAGCTATATGTATCAAGTGCAGGCACAAATGCGTGTCGCAGAGGTAATGTTCTGTGATTTTGTTGTGTGGACACCTCAAGAACTTTTTAAACAGCGCATCATGTTTGATGGCGCATTTTTTGATGTTGCACATTCAAAGGTGGTAAACTTCATTAGAACGGGGATACTACCAGAGTTGTTGGGTAAATGGTTTACTGTGCCACGATTCTCCCCCACTGCAACCTCTGACAAAACATCTGAGGGACATTAAGAAGCTGACAATAAATAAGCTCTTCTTGTCAGACACTGGTCTTTTTCTTTTGTCTTCATGGTCAGGTTTTTGTTTACCCATTAAGCTTACATATTCATACACTGTAGATGGTGCAATAAATAACTGTATCTAATACTTGCGGATGCATTGTAGTATAAGTAGGAGTATTTAAAAAACCTCAAAGAACAAATACTTGGAAAAAGTGATGTTTATTAGTTCAAGACTGGACATTTTAATGTATTAATTGTAAAGATAATAGAGAGAAGATCCAACATACATAGAAAAGGGAATACACAATAAGCATTTTGTTTTATTTAGCTGACGCTTTTATCAAAAGCGACTTACAAATATTATCTATCTATTCTGTGGGTACCACAGATGGGCAGACATTACAAAGAGCACAGCAAACTGTTACCATCTTGTCAAGGGAAGTAGGTTGTCCTTGAGTGGCTGCTTGGCAAAGAGACAGCGGGATGGTGCTCTGAAGGATGGTGTATTTGTTCCTGACCAGGCCAATGACTCTTTCCACATGGATCCTGACGGCAGCGAGTCCCCTTGTGGATTCAAGTTCCAGTGGATGCAGTTTCAACTGTGCACTATACAGCCCCACAGTGTCTTTCACATTGAAGCCTCTATCAGCAAGAACAACATCTCCTGGTGATCATTTCTCAAGATATGAGCAGTTTTCTGTAATGTACTTGTCGCTTGTGCGTCCCCCCCAGCCCTTTGACACAAAGGATGTAACACCCTGTGGTGTTATAGAAATGAGATATTTGACAGTGTTGTGGTGCTTGTAATAGGAGTATGTTTGTGCACGTGCCCTTAAATTCTTTGGCTTCTCTACAAACATTTCAAAACAGTCAATGATGGAAGTGCAGTTGCTAAAATTATCCCTGAAACACATGGGCAGACTAACCTGAATTTGATCTTTTGAGGGCCAAAATATAAGTGGTGACAGTCTGACATACATGACATCTAAAGTATTGTTGAACATTCTGACAACACTGCTCTTAGACATATGAAAAAGATAAACAAAAAAATATAAAGGTAAGTTAAGCCTCATTCTCATCAATGTTAATAAAAAGCTATGAAAGGGAGTCAGTCTTGGGCCGGCTTTCACAAACCCAGACAGGAAGCCAAAAACAACCATCATTTTAGCATAGCTTGGTAGGCCTGTTAGTTCCTGTACCATCATCATTTCCTTTGAAGGCTTCTTCATTGAAAGACAGCACATTAACTTTGTCCTTAAGACAATTAACCTCAGCTCTTAATCGTGCACACTCGTTTGTCAATGCCTTGACTGTAGCTTGGCAGGCTGCATTTGAGCATGGTTCCACATACCTGAGCTAAGAATGGCTTGAGAGTAACTGTGGTCATCTTTCACACATTCTACCTGTTCAACTAAGGTGATGTCAAGCCCAGTGGCATCACTGGTGCTGGAAGGTGCCACAGTCTCATGGTCACTATCAGGAACCAAAGTCTCAGTCCGTTTCCTTTTCATCTGCTGAGTATGCTCAAATCTGCTGGTGGCATAGATGCTTCTCTGCCGCTGTCCAGCTGACGTGTGCGCAAACAGGCTGGGGATGTAGTCAGGGCTCATGGGGTTGTCATTTTTTCTTCCTAAGCAGACAGAGGCAAACATGGTAGAATATTAATGTGTGTATAGGCCTCCTAATAAGATAATGACAAGAAGTATTACGATCCTTAACTTAAGTAAAAGTAGCAATAATACATGTAATATAAATACACAAGTAATTTAAGGCATGCATTCAATAATATTGAGAACGGCAATTTCTTTCTCAGTTTTCTGCCAGAAATGTGTCTTTTATCAAATT